>OX454336.1:7534738-7759738 GCA_949716465.1 Chalcosyrphus nemorum
CAGAAATCAAGCGATAAAATTCTTACATATATGTAGCTTCCGAGATGACTTATGCCCGTTATGTTATTATTTCTTTCCGTTTTTACCAGACTCCCACTAATATATGTTTAATTAGTATAACACTTTGAAAAATTTTGAGTAAGAAAAACACAGGGGTGGAATCACGCCATCCCTATCCGTCATCTCTTCCGTAATTGTTCGTTCAATCAAAGTGTTACGTACAGACTGATAGAACTGGTAGGCCGAATTGGAAATTAACCTAATCCGTCTGCTTTTTCAGAACATAGTCTTAATACAATCATCCGTAAGACGATCGACAGATTTTGTTTTCGTACAGCTGCCGATCCGTTGTCAGAGCACATGATTCGAACGCTGGTCTATCAAATTGAAATTTTAAGGCATTCGCCTATAAAATTGCAGACCTTTTTCATTCGGCATGCCCCAAGGCCTTGTAATTACAAATCGTTGAGTGAGAAAATTCTCCATATACTAACGCAGAAGTTGTCAGTTGCTACTATTTGGACGGTACGTTTCTGTCTGTAGTAGATAATAGCCGTGTTTTATTGTTACCCAAGATCTATATAGATCACACGATGAATATAAAACATTCCAGATCAACGAAAAGTTTAGGTTCTGAGTTTTGGTAAAAGCTTATCTTAGAATATGACATTTAAAAAGTTAACTAAGCACGAAGTTGCCATGCGACTGAATATTTATCAAATTGAATAACGTTTGGTTTGCAAATAATATTTCATGTTCTAATCTGGCAACATGGTCGTTTGACTGTTTTACCAAGTGAGAAATAGGTCCTAATAGACAGCTTGATCTCATACTGTTGTTGTAATGCATAGAAACCAATCATGGGTGATAATAAAATACGGCTAATACTTATTAATATATGTTGGTTATTTTTTTAAGTCGCTAAAATATCTGTTTCCTAGATGCTGAATTTAAATTTTTGGTTCCATTTCAAATGATTTCTTTCTGAGTCAATTGCTGCAGGCTAAAAATATTAAAAAAAAATGATCGTCAATTCATTAAGATTCTTTGCTATTGAAATAAATATTTGTTTTTTTTCAGTTTTTTTTTTATCATCATGGTACTATTAATTTGATACGGAATGTATACAACAATAGAAGTTAAACAAAACAAAGGAAAACTTACCGTGTAATATTGGTTTTCTCGTCATTCCCAAAATGCCTTACATAAAATTAAAAAAAAGAAAAGAAATTAAATAAAATATTAGTGACAGAAAATGCAGACCAGTCTGTATTGCTTAATATCCTTTTATTTTATTCTTAAAGAATTGTGATTTTTTTTTTTTTACAAACATTATTACATGTATATACAACGTATGGATATATAATTGCACTTTTATTTTAAATTTAATCATTATTTGTAATTTAAAGCAAATGTTTCTTAATATATCATAAATATTATAGCTTTTATATTAATATTTAGATTAGAATGTAATTTGTTTTTGTTTTTTCTCTTTTTTGGATTTATGTTTCAATCAATCGAATTTTTTTTTGTTTACTTTGCAATCTAATAAAAGTACTAAAAGACTTATTAGATTTAACAACACAAAATCAACGCTGCTCAATATATATACACTAAAAGATTTATTTAAAAAAAAAAATTGTTTTTTCTTTTGTACAACTTATGAACTAATATGTATATATATGTGTATATACATATATATAAATACATAACACTGACAAAGAAGCAGCGAGAGCAACAAATATTTAAAAGACTTCTAGTTATAGTTCTAATTTTAATATTTCAACTAATTTAAATTGAATAATCTATAAACAAATAAAAAGTGGATATAAATTTAGTGTAAGACAATTTAAAAGCGACAAATTATTATGTATATGACCATTAAAACAGTCTTCTTCTTTTTTTTTTTTTTATGTTTTTTGACAACAAAACAATGAAAATATTCCGTACCAATATTTAAAGAAACTTTAATTTATTTTGATTAAATAAAATTTATATACTACTTGACAATATGCTATAAAATAACATACACCCATACATACACATCGAAAATTAGGAACGAATTGAAATATCAAAACATGTTGTATTCTGAATGCTTGGGCTAAATCTTAATCCGAGCGATCTGATATTCACTTCACCTTTTCGATCGGCAATCACTGTTTGTCGGGGGTGTCATTCAATCCACCGGGGATGTATTATCTTTCACAGTTGTCACTTTCAAAAGACAGTTGTTGTGCAGTTACCTGTCCTAATTGTATGAAAATAAAATAAACTAAAAATTGTTTTGAAAACTAAACATTTAAGGTTTTTTTCCAGGTTGAGTAAACATCTTTAAATAAAAGAACATTCCAAATATATTTAGCCCTTTGATTGGTCCTTAAAATTCTGTCTCGCGATTTACAACTGTAGATCATTGTTTTTGCATATGGCAAATGCAAAAATGTGATAAGTTTAAACTATTTGTTTTATTTTGATACATTATTTTTAAAGGGATTAAGAACTGATAAATTTTATAATTAATCGTTTACGATTGTTGCCCACGCGACCCTAGTAAAACTATAAATATGAAAACATCAAATTTAAAACAAACAAATCGGCTGTGATCTCGTTGCGCATACTTTTGTATTGACAAATCTATCCATCCGTTTTGAGCAATTAAGTGAGTTTCATTTAGAGTACTGGCAAGATTACGATTTCCTTCGAACGGATTGAATGACACCGAAAGTAAAATGTGGATAGTTCCCCCCGGCGGTGGATTGAATAATAGGAGTGAATGATTTGTGATAGTACCTTGTATATAAATGATACCACTCTTTTTCATTTATATAACAGTCTTTTCCACTGGCTTAAACTTAACATGGTTGCAAATCTACCGATGATTGATCTCATGCATCATTGATTTTTGATAGGACATGTTCATGCAATCGTAGGCTGTCGCTTACACTAAGTAGTCTTTCTTATCCTTTGACAAATAATTTTTGTATAGTGGCATTACTTTTGTAATGTGACCTAGAGATGTTTGCTAACATGACAGGCCCTCAATTGGTGTCTTCAAACGAGATCTGGAGGACACGTCACAGTCCATTTACATCCATGGTATTTTTTGTCGCCTATCTGTTATTGATTGTCAAACATTATTGTAATTTGATAAAAAAAAAGCTGCCCTATTTTCCAACCTTTAAAAAGAAAAAACAAAAGGCGATCCGGTGAATAAAAATAAATAAGAATACTGTTAAATGTTTTGAGAAAGAAGACAAAAAACTTTCCATACACGCGCTCTTGATGCCTTCTTCAGCGTATCCATCCATTTAATGATAGATTTATTATTTCAACAAATTTTTATTGTAACAAATGCGCTCACACAATTCAATACAGTTTTTTTTTTTTAATGAAAAAAGAAACAAACAAACAAACAAAAAATAATGTACTTTTAATATGAACATGTTGAAAGAAAATGTAATATATATGATAATTATAAAAAGTATAAGATTGAAACAAAAAAGGAAAAAAAAAAAAAACAAGCATAATATAAGATTAATTAAAATTAAAACAAAAATAGTATATATAATTAAATCACTTATTTTAGATTGTATTTGTATAGAATTATTGATTATTATTACCATTGTAAAATTTATTAGAACAAATAAAGAAGAAGAAAAATAATAACAAAAGGCAATTGATCAAAACAAAAAAAGAAGAAGAAAATTAGATAATTCTTGATTGTTTAACAAACAATTATTATCATAAAAAAAAAAAAACAAATATAATAATAATAATAAATAGAACAACTTAAGGGTTATATAATTAATGAAAGAAGATTATGAAAAAGCCAAGTTTTTAACAAAACTCGAATGATAAGTGGTTTTAAGATACTCAAAAGTGTATCGATTTTTTTTTAATAAACAGATAATAGTGGCATTGTTGTCCTGCATATATATTTTCTTATGATTAAGGGGAAGCATTGCGAACTTAAAACTTATATCGATGGTTGACAGAAACAAATTTTGGAACGATCCACATTGATTTATTACTATTGGACAACATTTTGTATGTGCGATAGTTTTTTCCCATTGCATATTTAGTTGAGTAGTTCAGTATTTCGCTTGCTTTTCCGAGACATTGAAAGGTTTCAAAGTACCGAAATTTACTGGAAAAGTACTAAACTAAACTGAAAAATACTGAAAGGTAATGAAAAGTACTGAAAGGTAATGAAAAAGTATTGAAAAGTACTGAAATCAGTGAAGAAATGCTACAATCCGCCTGGAGCGGATCGTATGATGCCCTATCCCTATCTTATTTGGTCGTGTCAGTGGGCGGTGGAAAATGTATTCACAAAATTTTCTATTTTGCCCTATAAACTAATATTTTTAATCGAAAATTAATTTTTGAAGTAAACGCCCCTAAAAAGTAGGCGTGGTCATATACAATGTATAGACGATTTGTAGATTAAGTGGATATCTACATATTTGCCCAAGTAAGTTTTTTCGAGTTTCATATGAAAATAGTGAAAAAAGGTGATTTTTTTGACAAGTGGGCGGATTTTAAAAATGTTTACACTTGTATTGCTTACTTTTCCAAGGACCTTGTATACAAAATTTCATCAACCTAGCTCAAAATTTAACGCCCAAAAACTGGTGACAGACAGACGGACGGACGGACGGACGGACATAGCTCAATCGACTTGGCTACTGATGCTGATCATTTATATATATACTTTATGTGGTCTATCTTCAATATTTCTCTATGTTACAAACTATGTATCAAACTTAATATACCCTTAGGATAGGGTATAAACAATAAGGCGGTAGGACTTGACGATACTCCCACCGAGCTCTTACTAGCGGCGCCAACAGCATCGGCTGAGTTACTCTTCCCACTAATGGGAAGAGCTCGGGAAACTGAGAACTTTCCTGACGGGTGGAATAAAAGAATGATCGTCAAGCTTCCTAAAAAATGAAATTTAATGGAGGGCGAAAACTGGAGAGGTATCTACGTGCTCCGTGCTGTAGCTAATATAATAGCTAAAATAATCCTTGAGCGAATCAAACAACGTCTAGAAAACACACTGAATGCGGAACATGCAGGCTTCCGCTCTGGATCCTCCTGTGTCACCCACATCTGCACCCTGCAGATCATCATAGAGCATTGAATATAGTTCGCCACTTCACCTGCTCTTGATTGTTTATGAAAAACCATTCGGTAGTGGCAACAGGGAGTTTATTTGGCATGCCTTACGCAGGAGAGGTTTCCCAGATAAATTAATTGCTATTATCCTGCACAGAGGACGGTTGTCAGAGAAATTCGAGATCCAAAGTGGGGTAAAACAAGGTTGGCATTCTTTCACCAATTCTATTCCTTTTGGCGATTGGCGATGTGGTTCGTGCAGCTTTGTCGACGGAAAGCGGAGGAATTCGATGGACTCTTACATCCCAACTGAAGCATATTGACTACGCTGACGATACATGCTTACTTTCTCATAGAATTATGGATCTTCGCCAAATGACAGCTGATGTGGAAAGAGAGGCAGACTTCATCGGGCTGGATATTAATTTTCTGGCCCAATTGCATCTCTAATGAACACCTCTACCAGAGAACGGGTCAGGAACCTATAGGCAAGACCATCCAATGGATTAGTCACATGCTCCGAAAAGGTGATAGTTCCATAGCTAACCATGCTAGGCAATGGAATTCGTCAATGCAGGGTGGCAGAATACCTGCCGGTCCGAGGGGAACATGGCGCAGAACGGTCGAGATGAAGGCGTAATTCCCCAATGTTTGGAAAAATCTATGTAGTCTTCTTGTTTTAGGTTATGTTTTTGTGGACATTATATTGCAGATACTTTAATTTTAATTTTGTTTAATACATGTACATTCAGCGTTATAGATTGCATTTTTTCTTCCTCAATTTTTGAGTCTTCTTAATGTTTAATTGATTCTTTTACGAGTAGCGCAGATCCTCCTGTTGCCGTATGTGCTGGGTCAACAGCATGATATCTATCTTTTCCGCATTTAAGAGAACTAACAAAATGTCGCTCATCACCTCCTCGTGGTGCCCTCTGGATAGCTACATAGTAGTGAACTAACGATGAGCGTATGCCAAATCCGTCTACGCATGTGTAGCTGAACACATCTGGGTGAACTTTAGCACTCATGTAGTACCGGACGAGGCGTCTCTTGTTGACCTGAACGAGTATCACGTCTCAGAAGTCTAACAAGAGCCCTCAGAAGGAGGATAGAAGGCGGATGAATTCTCTAGATGGAATCAACGGCGGAATCCATGGACGGTTTGGCGAACGCCTTACATGAGCTACTTCGACATATTCGAAGCTCAGGTCTGTAAGGATTTCCATGACTTCCTCAGGGTTATGGAATAGAGATGGTGGCGGATGAAGCCTAAATGGGTCAACGGCAGCGCTCGCACCTCCGAAGTTAGCTACTGATGTCGGTCTCTCAGACCGGCCCTGGGTCCTAGGGGAACTGGCCCTCCAAGTTGGGAGTTCTGTCGTCGGGGTAACTTCCCTACCACGTAAAAAGTACCATAGTTATGAGAGAGACATCCGCCTCGGATAATAATAACGATCCCCCTCATTTGGCAAATCGACCCGGAAAGTCCACGGACTATGACCTACGAGTATGCACCTGGAATGTACAAACTCTGTACACTCCAGGTGCAGCTCAAAAACTTGAATCTGTCCTCTCGCAGTATAAGGCAGATATTACTGCGATCCAGGAGATACGATGGATAGGATCAGGTATGCAGAAAAGACGTAGCTGCGACATTTATTGCAACAAGCTTAACGTTGGACGCCTTAGCACGCCAGAAGGAGCCAGAGCGTACAATGAGCACCTGGCCGAGAAACTTTCTGGGGTGCATTCACCCACCACAAACGCTAACAATCAGTGGACCGAATACCGCAACATCAGCGGAAGAGGGTGACAGAAGATGCACATAAGAAAGCGCTGCAGCGCAAAACAAGAGCAGCGAGAGAGGAGTATCGCACCAACGATACTCCGATACTTGCAGCAGTTGCTTAACGGGCAGCAAATAGAGAGAGTGATAGGGCAAGACGAGAACCCACCTCCAGTCAATGAAGAACCAACGCCCAACCCAGTATTGAATAAGTTAATGTAGCCATCAGAAAATTGAAGAATAACAAAGCCGCTGGCTCTGATGGGCTTCCAGCTGAACTCTTTAAATACGGAGGTGATGTCTTGGTAGGGTGCATGCATCAAGTCATCAACCAAGTATGGGTGGAGGAACGCATGCCACATGACTGGAGTATCAGCTCTATATGCCCCATCTTCAAAAAAGGCGATCCTATGTCTTGTAAGAACTACCGAGGCATATCCCTGTCAAATGTCGCATATAAGATCCTATCCAACGTATTGTGTGAACGTCTAAAACTTTTCTGCAACACACTAATCGGCACGTACCAGTGTGGCTTCCGGCCCGGCAGATCGACAATAGACCAAATTTTCACACTCAGACAAATCCTGGAAAAGACCAACGACCCACCCACCACCTTTTCATCGACTTTAAAGCCGCCTATGACAGCATTCATCGTCTTGAGCTCTACCAGGCGATGGCCCAATTCGGGATACCGACAAAACTTATCCAGATGTGTCGCGTAACGCTGGAAAACACGCGATGCTCTGTGCAATTTGGAAACAACTCTTCGGAACTCTTCCAAACGTGCACCGGATTCAGGCAAGGAGATGCGCTGTCATGGTTGGAGCAGATAGTGCGCAGGGCAGGTGTCAACACGGAAGGCACTATCTTTCACAAATCCGTCCAACTGCTGGGATACGCAGACGATATTGACATCATCGGAAGATCCCGGCAAGCCGTCGTAGAGGCATTTACGGCCATTGATGAGCAGGCGAAACGAGTTGGTCTTGAAGTAAATGAGGACAAGACAAAGTAAGGTATATGTTATCAACAAACAAAAATTTATCTGTCCAAAACATTGGTCAGAACGTCACTATTGATAGCTATAATTTCGAGGTAGTTAAGGAGTTCACCTACCTCGGAACAAATATTAATCCTACAGATGACACCTTTGTAGACATCCGATGAAGAATAACCCTAGCAAACCGCTGCTACTTCGGTTTGGCGAAACAACTGGGTTCAAAACTCCTAACTCGACGGACCAAATTAATGCTCTACAGAACGCTCATCTTACCAGTCCTGCTTTATGGAGCCGAGTGCTGGACGATAAGTAAGAAAGCTGAGCAAATATTGGGCACCTTCGAGCGTAAAATACTCCGTCGGATATTAGGTCACTTATGTGAGGAGGGGCAATGGAGGAGAAGGTACAACCGCGAACTCTACGAGCTGTACCAGGATGTGGATGTAGTCCAAAAAGCCAAGATACGCAGACAAAATTGGCTCGGCCACATGGACAACAATGCTCCAGCCTAGAGGATCTTCGAATCCCAGCCCCCATGTTCGAGACGGCGAAGAAGACCGAACCTCCGGTACAAAGACCAAGCTGTCGTGGATGTTAGAAAACTTGATCTTCACAACTGGAAGCAGCGTGCTCGGGACCGCAGACGATGGAAGGCAACGATGTCTCAGGCAAGGGACTCTACAAGGGTCGGGAGCCCTTTAAGTAAGTAAAGTAAGTAATAATAATAAGTAATAACTCATGCTGCATCGCAGTGGTTCAATTTTAACTTTCATGTTAAGTATCGAACATATGTAGTTTGTATATGTTTTCTGTTTTTTTTTTTTTTTGCTGTGAAATGTCAGCATAAATAGTTGAAGTGACGTGTTCGAGGTAGATGGTAAGGATTTAAACAAATTAGATGGCAACCGTGATCAAACTAAAGGAAATATTTTCTAGTAAGACCTCTTTATTTGCAGACCGTTATAACTGTCTCAAATTGGAAAGGAGAGAAAGCGATGACTTTTAAACGTACGCAGGTACTATCAACAAAATGTGTGCAAGTTTCAAAATAACCTGTTCAAATGCCTCATGTTCGTCAGCGGTCTGACAAGTGCTAACGATTTAGACGTAAGAACCCGATTACTGGCAAAATTAGAAGCCGATGAAAGCGATAAAAAACTAACACTCACCGAATTGGCAAGCGAATGTGAACGGGTTATTATGCTGAAGCATGATGTTGCGCTAGTTGAAGGGCAAGTTGCTGACAGTGAGGTGATGGCGGTACGTCAAACGAAATCAAAGAGTTTCAAGACACCGAAAAAACCGTGTTGCGCCACAAGGCCAGTCGCATACGCTTCGAGAGTCCTATCCAAAACCGAACAACATTACAGCCAATCTGAAAAGCGTTGGTGTTTTGTGTGAAGAAATTCCACAGATTGATTTGCGGTAGGCGGTTCTTGCTCCGAACAGGTCATCAGCCTCTTTTGGCGGTATTTGGGTTAAAGAAGGGAATACCGGTATACAAAGCACATGGATTGCAACGGTGGGCCCTAACACTGCTTACGTATGATTTTGCTATTGAGTACGTAAATACCTTAAAATTTGGATATGCAGATGCGTTATTTCGACTAATAAATCGTCAATCGCTGCTATACAATTTGAAGCTGATATCAATTAGGTATTATCCAATAAACTACATCGTGGTCGAATCAGGTTAAGGGAGTCTCCTCATTGAGAGGTTTCAAAAAATCGATTTTTTTTTTTTTTTTACTCCAATCACTAGAAATATTAGCTGAAAATGATTTCCCAAAATTTCAAAGTGTTATCTAGAATAAGATTTCCGAGAAGCGGTTCCCGTCGGGTGAAAGTTTGTTCTGTCATCGCACTTTAGAGCGCGTTATATCGAAACCATGATTTTCAAGATGGTGTGCATGATCCAGAGAAAACAATTAAAGATATTTCCATAATTCTTGACTTTTTTCGAATAGAATAAAAATGCACGCAAAGTAGACCAGTGATATCATAAAACTTTTATTTATTACGGACTTTTCAGAAACTAATAGCCAAAAAAAAAAAGGAGTAGAAATCGAGACTCATTTTGAAAATTACATAAAAGCGTTAATTTCAACTTGTATAAGCTCATAGTGGTCTACTTTGTCCAAAAAATCCTCTTTATTAAGATACTTTTCGTGTTTTTTGTTTCAGATAAAAACTTTGGATGATATCATGTGCACACCATATTCGTTGTTCGCAGGAAGCTACCGCGCGGGATTTTTTTATAACTATGTTATTTTATATTTTTTTGCAATGAAAAAAATTGTATTTAACGGTCAAAACTTGTTAGTAAATACATGAAAAAACTTATTAACCTATCTTGTTGTTTTGTCACCAAAAAAAAATTCAACAAATAACCCCCTTTTAAATGAGGAGACTCCCTTAAGGACGTCAACCTCAAAATGTTTAATAACCGACGCGAGGCATTAAGCGAAACCCAATGTTGTATTTTATTGCAAAATTAGAATTATAATTCCTCTCTCTTTGCAGAAACAAGTCCTTAGACACCTGCATACAGGACATTCGGGCATTGTGAGCATGAAAGCACTAGCGCCGCGCTACGTGTATTGGCCTTATATTGATCAAGATACATATAGCACAGATTGTGCGAGAATGTCCTGCATACGCAGTCACAGGTCAAGGTACCATCAGCATCGTGGCCTGTGCCAACCAAACCATGGTAACGAATACACTTCGATTATGCCGGACCGTTCCAAAAGCAGATATGATTCCACACCACAACTGCTGCAAATATCAGTGTTTTGCGAGAAGTCTTCGGGAGGTTTGGATTGTCAGATGTTATGGTATCGGATAACGGAACTCAGTTTTTATCCGTAGAGTTTGCCGAGTTTCGCGCTAAGGGCGGTATCAAACATTATCGAACGGCACCCTTTCATCCACAGTCAAACGGCGAGGTGGAGAAGTTTGTGGATATTTTTAAGCGGGGTATGAGGAAATTGGAAGATATAGCGCCTAACACGTTACTAACAACTTTCCTACAGTGCTACCGGTCAACACCAAACGCCACATTATCCGGCAACATTACACCAGCAGAGGCTATGCTGGGACGTAAAATTTAAATACCACTGGACCTACTTCATTCACCATCTCATGAAGTACAAGAAAGAAGTTTGTATATGGAACAACGGTTCAACAAGAAGCATGGAACAAAACCAAAGGCGTTTCAAGCAGGGGATACAATTTTTACGCGAAACTATAATAGCACCCAAGGCCCTTGGCTACCAGGCCTTATACTTAAAAGGATTGGATCTATCATGTACACTGTCTAAGTAGGAACCAAAACATGGCGACGACACTTAAACTAAAAAATCGTTTTAATTCAAATGAATATTGCAAATTCAGTAATAATTTCAATTCTCCGGACTTTGCAATTCCAGATGCTGAGCTAAGACATTCCGATAAAGAAGATGAGCGTCTACCTCTAGTGCGGATAGAAGAGGTAGACCGTTTCGCCGAAAATGAACAACCGCAGCGTCCCGTTCGACATCGAGTACCACCCAAACGACTCGACTCCTCCAACGAGAGAGCAGGCAGATACATGTATCAGTAAGCAAAAGGGGAGATGTTGTGGGCAACACAAACGAACATATCGGCTGGTTTTCATCTGTCATCTGGCATAGGCCTTGTACGTAAAGTCGGACAGAGAATTATTCTGTATCAACCGAGCTACCAATAAAATCTCACGTTTATTCCCACGTTACTTTTGAGTTTTATTGTTGTAAGGTATACAAGATGTTGCAAATGTTCTATAGTGCTTTGCCGATCGCATGTTGGATGGAGTACCCTAGCTATAACTTTTATTGACCATTTATTTTTATCTTCGTATGTAAACCATTGAATTTCAGATTCACTAAGCTTCTTCGCAAGAGCTCTATGTGTGTATCTGAATCTGGAGTGTAGAATTTTCAAACATCTTTGTTCAGAGCTACTATTTTATGATTCTTGCTTGATACTTAGTGTCCTTAATCTCAGTGAAGTTAGCTATTCTAACTATATTGATTGGTGGAGGTGGTCTCTCTTTCATAATATCTGTTTGGGTAGGTGTTATCTTAGTTTTTCTAACTTCATCTTTGTCTTTTGTGTTCGATTTGCATGGAGTTATGACTGTTGATGATATTGCTTTACGCTTCCTGCTTGGTCTCTCTTTCTCTTTATTTATCCATTCAGTTTCTCTAAGAAGTTCCTTCTCGTCTATGAGGTACTCACGGTATTTTTCTTGAGATTTTGAATAAAGTTCCGTTTTTAGGTCCTCATTATTATCTTTTACTTCATTTTGTAAATGGCTTGTGAGCAATTCTATATTGCTAAATATTTTCCCGGAGTTCTTCATTTTCAGCCTGCATTTTTTTTTTATATCCGCCAGCAGCGCTGCAATTTTCTGCACCAGGTGGTGAGATGTTGTGGGTTTTGTTTTGAAGATTTTAGCTGTGATCTAGATACTCTCGTTCTTCTTGTTAATTTTTCCCAGAATCCGAATGAACCGAGCCCGATAGAGTATAGATTTCCCAGTATGCCTGATCTGCCACTTTGGGTATTACTTCCTGTCGCATGGTTTTTTCAAAAAGTTTAAAAAATTTGGACTTTAGTCGCCTTTTACGACAGGCATGCCTACGTCGTATAAATTCTAATCCCTTTCCCGAAGGGGAATTTTTTCATTTACTGATAAAATAACGAGAAACAATCAATCAATTTTATCCTTTGTTTATGGAACAAATTTAACATGTAAGTATGTACCATAATAACTGTAAATTTGTTTCCATTTGCGAACATTTCTTGCTATGAAACGGCCTTGATAATGGAACCTCTCATTCCTCGACTGAATGGAATGCTGTGAAAGGTCATTCTCGCGATAGGTAAACACAAGGTCCTAACTGACTTTCTAACTGGTCACTGTTCTTTCAACTATCATCTCAAAAAATCAAAATACCTAAACAGGACACGTACACTCTACGGAAGAAACAGTTAGAGTTTAAGGGCACCCGACCCTTGTAGATTGTTTGCCTAACAGACGGCTCCCTTCCAACCTCTGCGGGCAGCCTGCTTCCAGCTCCGAAGACCAATTTTTCTTCCACCCGCCCAACTTGGTCCGGAGATTCGGTCTTCTTCGCCGTCTCGAATTGGGGACACTGGAAGACACTCTAGGCTGAATCATTGCTATCCATTAACTCGGTGTAGTCGGCTTACTTTGGCTTTTTGGACTAAATCCACATCTTAGTACAGCTGATAGATTTTTCTTATGTATCTTTTCCTGTATTTGATATCCAAAGAAGCATTTTCGCTTGAAATTCGGCAATAGTCACTCAGTTTCCTATGATATCAATATCGTCTGGATATCCCAGCAAATTGATAAATTTATGAATGATAGTGCCTTGCGTTTCCTTCCTTCCATGTTTAGAGGAGTTTAGAAAAGTATGCACAGAGCATCGCGTCTTTTCCAGTGTTACCCAACCTATCTGGATAAGTTTTGACGATATCTAGAACTGGGCTATCGTTTGGAAGAGCTTGAGATGATGAATACTGTTAGAGGGGGGTTTAAATTTGATGAAATTATGGTGGGCGTCGACATAAAATTCGTTCGTCTTTTCAGAATCTGAGTATAAGAATTTGATCTATTGTCCATCTGCTGAGCTGGAACCCAAACTAGTACGTTGCAGAAGGCTTTGTGAGACATTTAATCGGATCTTATATGCGACATTTATCAGGCAAATGCCTCGTTAGACCTTACAAGACAGAGGAAAACTTTTTATTTGATTGGTATTATTTCAGAAATTCTACATAAAGTGATCATTTGGCTCTAAACGCTGATGACTTACATGCCATCCTACTGTTGTGCTGAGCTGCCTAATGATAATACCTTTACATACATGTTGTGTACAAACTCGCCGCAAATTTTATCTCCGTGACGCAGTTTATCCTTCCATCCCTGTTTTAAAATATAGTTTCCAAAACTAAAAATTCGAATGAAACAAAACTAGCTGTTTCTATTTATACACTTAAAATACATTTATTACATTTTTTACATTTAGATTTACATTAAGAGAAATTTACAAGGATACTTTGAGCTTCTGAATATATGTATGTATCAGTTACAAATATGCACAAACAATAATAAATATTCTATTTTTCGTTCTTTAAATTCTCTTTTACAAGATCCTTATGATTGAGAAGGTATGTGGCCAGGAACTCTATTGGATCTGGGGGCCTTTCGCGAGCTAAAGCCTGCAGGCCATGCAACAGGACGGGAATGACTGTTTGATTGAGATATTCTCGTGTTGGTAGAGAATGTAATTCTTCCTCGTCGACTAGTGGCCAAGGTTCCTTTTTCACTTTTACCGGCGTTTTCTTCTTTTGTGAACCACCAGTTTTACCCATTTTTTAGTTGATTTTGTGTACTCAAATAGGATGCACGTTTAGTTAAGTAAAATCTTCAAAAAAAAAAAGTGTTATTCACACGGTAGCTAAAGGTAAACTATCCTAGATGAAGCAAATAACTTAAGGGATGATTGAGAGCTTTTCCAATGCTTCTGGAAGTATATATGTAAGTATGTACCCAGCGTGTATTTGATTCCATTCGGTTTCTTTTAACCAGTGCTGTCAGGGAAGGATTTACGTTGAATGGGGCCTGTGAGGCATGAGGTACGCATTTTCTCATCAGAAAGATTTGAGATATGAATTTGTTTGTTCAATGATTTCAGATATGAATTCGTTTGTTTTCTCATATTTCCTGATACCGTTATCCCACCTTTAAGGTTATAAGCCTTCTGAGCAAAAGCTACAAGGTGGCGTAATGGTTGGAAGAAAGGAATATGCTATTATTCTCGAATAATAGCGGCAAATGCCAATTCTACTTCGAAATTTGTGAAATAAATAGATAAACATATTTTTTTTTTTTATAATTTACACATGCCAAAGGGGATATGAATACCCTTTTACTGATTAACAGGGCAAACATAAAATATTGCACAAAGTTAACGACCTATAAGCTCAGTTTTTGTTTAGTTTCATTGTTCATTGTTCACTTCCTTCTCTACTACAACTGAGTAAGTTCAGTCACTGTTAACCGTTTTATAAATTAATGAATCACCTTACAGTATACCCACTCCATTATTATATCAAATTCACTAAAAACGGCCCTGCGAATGAGTCCACTCCTGGTCTTTCATCACAGTTTACATGATGCAAAAGCTCTTCCCACCATATTGCTTACATATTTCAATAAACTACCGTGAATTGTATAAGTATTTTTGTACTTCACATCCCTTAAATATGAATTTATGTACTGCAACATTAATTCGGGATGCTGTTTTGTTTTTATGATGATAAATGCATTATTATGAGAAGCAACACGTAAAATAAGCTCTCTCCCAAAATTTGTGTACATGCATATGCTTCTCTAAAAGTTCTTGCAAGAGTTTGTTTTTTGAATTCTGCGCATGTGCTAATGCTTTCCAGTATTTCTCACCGAAAGACGTTCCACCGTTTCTCAAGGAAACATATTCCAGTTGTAATTCTTTTACGCCTTATAGCAGAAACACATTACCACAGCAACAGCAAATTTGCAAATCGAAGGAACATTTTTAGAACAGCAGCAACATAAACTTCAACTTTAGACCTTATTTGGATGCTGCCGTACGTAGTCATGTAAATGCACATAATTCGTATATTGCAACCATAATGGGTACGTTCCGAACTCTAGGCCTACTTTTTAAAGTAAGGCCTAAAATATGGAACGGCAAATGATTTTTGACCCTTTACACATTGACTTAAAAGGTAGGGAGAGTTTTCTTACCTTCAAATCCAGTATACTACCTCAAAAAGAAATGCCTTACTTTGTAGTCAAAACTGAATCTCTCGACTGTCTAGTCCCTAGAATGCGGAACGTGCCCAATGACTTTCATTCGCTTTTGAGTTCATACGTAAAGAGCAGTTTCGAACATTTCGTACATTTGATAACCACTCCCTTTGAGAGCTAGACAAAGACGTTTTCTTAATACCTTAATACAGTTATGGCTTAGTTTTTGACAGCTCACGAGCAGAATGTTCGTTCAATTATGACAATAACTATCGCACTCGTCCCTTTTGAGTAGTATTGATATCCAAATTTATACACCTACTGCCCAGAACGCAATTACTTACTTAAAGAGCTCCGGATCCTTAGAAAGCCTTTTTATGAGAAACGATTGCCTACGCACGGCAAAGGTCTCGCGGCTTTCAGTTGTGAAGACAAATGTTCTGTTCCGAAGCAACTCCTGATTGAAGGTTAAAGGCTCATATGAGGTGGCTCAAGTGAGTTGTAAGGAACGCCGCTTTTTGCTGCAGGTGGGCAACTATTAAGGTCCGCAGAAACGCTGGGCTAAAAACATTCCTGATTTTTATTCATCAGAGTCCGATGGTTAAGTCAGAATGGCCGAAATGTAGAAGCTTGAGAAGAGAGACGGGCAGTCTGTAGCAACACATTGTCACGTCTTTTCTTTCCTTCTAGATAAAGTATTTTTTTTTTTAAGAAAAGAGGATCAAAAATCCTTTTCACATAAGAGGACTGACTGTTGAGTTAAACCATCGATTTAAAAATCAACTCAATTGTCTGTAGAATTGAATTCAATTGTACAGTCTAGGACAAAAAGCCTTTTTTCCAGTTCATGCGCAGTGATTTATCCTTAAAATGTATATACATATTTTAAAAATCACTGAATATGCGAACCGAACGTTATTATTTGACGCAAACACTTTGTCTTGAACAGTCCATCCAATAAAATCAGTCTTAACATCTATTTAATATTTGTGAATAACAAAATACAGTTACCTGTGTATTAATGAAACAAAACTTTTAAAAGATTAAAAGTGCTTTTAATGTAAAAAGGAAGTTCATCACCGATTAACTCATAACAACATCCTCGTTTCTGTGGATTTTCTATTCCAGCGGTAAGCAAAAAAAAAAAAATTAAATTTTAAGTTAAAACTATTTAATATCCCATCTCTACGGACAAACGCTTTTTAGGTATTAACAATTTTATAAAAATTATGAAAACAAGGCAACAAATCTCCTCATCTAATAAGTAAAGCCGCTTAAGGTTAATTGATAAAAATAACATTAGTACCGCATGTGTTTGATTACATTACTCAAATACACGATTGTTACATTTTGATTCTGGTTAGATCGGAAACTGCCATTTTTATCAAACACTATCCAAACTACGTCACAGTCTACCAAATTTGAAAGCGCTTGAAACTACCTGCAATGATTCCGGCGATGGAGCCCCGTGTTATGACTTATGTTTAAAAAAAACCAAAACCATAAATGGGAACTAACGCGTTGTCTCGTTGTCCCTATCTTTCGGCGTCTCCGTTCAGTAATTTCTACAAACACTGACTGATATGATGTTAAAGGCAAGGTCGTACAATGTTAAAGTCTCCAACCCAATGCCTTTCCAATATTATCATCTACTGAGCCTCACTAAGAAAAATATGTATATAGGTATCTACATACATATGAATGTATGACTCTTCAGTTAGACAGACATTTCGAAAACAACATCCAACCTCCACTTTTGTTAAGGCCTTTTTCTCAATAACAAAATGTGCAAAACAATCTTAACTGCCCACTACTACTTCAAATGACGATTCAACTCACGATAAACACTCTGATACAAAGTATCTCCCACACATATAACCTCATCTCACCCCAATTAGCGGCATATACAAAAAAATTTTAGCAAACAATAACATCCGAACTCATGATGAAAAATACTTCAACACAACTTCACTCAACCCTCACCCTAGCCCAACCAATATAAACTTGACCAACCAACCCTCTGCACCTTTAACGCCTACATTTGTACGAGAACAACAAGGTGGAACAGAACCAACCTTCCAAATTCCACATTTGTGTAGATTCAATTCGTATCTGGTCTCGTAATTACGAGTATGTGGCCTATTGTGATCTCTTCTTATGTTAGAGCTTAGTGAGTCTAGCTACGTTGGTGATATAGTCAACAAAGTCCTTGACTAAGATGGCATATACATATTTAGTTTAGTTTTTTTATTTTTCATTTCAAAATACAATTATTATTTAATCATGAGTTTTTATTTTAATTTTTAGTATTGAAATGAAATATACACTTTGTGGTTAGAAGAACCAGTGGCAAGTGTATTCAATTGATACTATAATGCCGCACATGTCGCAATTAGCAAAGAAATGAATTCACCTTATAAATATTATTACTCCCGTTAAGGTCACTAAATCTGATCTGGAGAGTAACCAATACCTCAGAAGACTAAAGAATCTGGATTTAGATCTTACTTGGTTGCGTATATCAGTCTGTCTGATCGATTGTAAATTATGGGAGCAAATCTTCTGCAGTGTTATATTCTTACTCTAGGAACTATATACATATAATACAGTTCATTTCGAATTACATGGATGTAACCACCTCGAGTGTAGAACAATCTCAGTACTTTGTAAACATAAAGGTATTGTAACGGTAATATCATGATATGAATACCCTTTTACTGATTAACAGGACATGGTATTTGAAACTCAGGTGATATTAGGTTTAAATTTTTATTCTCCATGGGTGGTATCCAATTTGACTGGGGAGAGAGTTGTGTGTTATTTTTGCATTCATTCGTAGTTCACAGTATTTTTTTCGCGTTCATGTTGAAACACACTATGTAAGTGCATCCTGACCGGATTGTTAAATTATTTACTGTGAAAATTAAATGGACATGGTCGGGAATTGATCACCAAACCTCTCATTCAATGACCGAATACACTACCACTATACCGTTTAGGCGCTTCTGCTCCTGTGCACTATCTGGTCCGAAGAGTTGTTTTCAAGTTGCATAGAAAATCGCATGTTTTCCAGCGTTACCCGACATATCTGTATAAATTTTGATGGTATCTAAAACTGAGCCAACGCCTGATAGAGTTCGAGACGATGAATGCTGTTTGGTGGTGGTTTCCGACATGAAAACCGTTGGCCTTTTCGGGATCTGAGTTGAATCGGATCTAATGTGCGACATTTAACAGGGATAACAGCCTCGACAGTTCTTACAAGACATAGGATTGCCTTTTTTGAACGCACTTCATATAAACCCGATAGTCCAGCATGCGTTCCTGATTGGTTTTCAGTTTTCTGATCTTTCCATATCATTAATTATATTAGCAATGATTTGAGTGAACTTTTGGATCCTTTTTAAATAGCCTATTTTATCTAAGAAAAATAAGTAAACTAATTTATTTTCAATTTTTATAAAGCTTAAACAAAAACTACGCGTATTGTACAAAGAGGCTTGGTTAAAGCGTTTACGACAGTCCAAGTCCCCCGTCGATTTAATCAAGATTTTTTGGGTTTGCTTTTTGTACTGTTTGCTCATTATAATGAGTTCCAGGAAGAAACACCCTGTGGTTAAGGTGAAACCAAGGCGCATAATGAGCGCCTCAGGTTTTTACTCTATCCTTTGTGCAGCACTTCATGGCAACGGTAAAAATCGGGGCGCAAAAATTATCCAATACATGAAGCTAAGGGAATTCGATCAATACATCCGATCACCACAAATAGAAGAAAAACTTACCAACTGGCTGACCGAACAAATAGCGAATGAGGTCAAAGTTAACATTGGTATGCTGAGGTCACAAGCTCGGAAGTTACACAATGATTTGAATGAATCCAGAAAATTTATTCCAAACCGTTCTTGGGTGAATGATTTTAAGCAGCGATACGGAATCCGAACTAAAAAGATTCAGCAAAAGCGAGAACTTCATTTGAAAATGGAACATGTCTATATCATTAACCAGATGGAACTTCAATGGAAAGTCCTGCCTGGTAGTTGGGCGGTTGAATGCCAGGAACATAACTCAATAACAGTCGCAGTCTGCACAAATCTCCAAGGAACTCATAAACTCAAGCCCATAATTATCGGACCGGCATGTAATCCTGCTGTACTTGAAACTCTTGAGGATATAGTTACCTATAAAGAGAATGACGACTGCGTGATGACACCAGAAATTTTCAAGGATTGGGTTTACAATCATTTTGAAAAAAAGGTAAGCAAATAGATAAGATAAGCTAGTATATATTATATCAGGTATATATTATTTTTTTTAACGTGATAGGTTTCCCAACGCTTACGAAGAATGGGTCTGCCCCTTAAGGCCGATTTGATTTATGATGTAAGTAACTACTATAGGTATATGGGTCTTGGAGAGGCATTCAATGGACGTTTCACAAAGATTACACCGGACCCTCATAACAAGTCAAAATGTTTATGGGTCAGGACAAGGTATAAGATGCTTGTAGTGTCCCAAATTGCTTCAAATAATACCAAATTAATTACATTGCGAGATACAATCCGTAACATAAGAACTGCTTGGGACACAGTTGACAATGAAATGATTCGATTAACCTGGTACACAAATGCATTCTATGGATTAAAACAGCACTCGACTGATGAGGAAAAGAAACGTATTGCCCGCTTTAAGCCTATCATTATGCGTGGCAAAGGTAATGTCATAAAGGAAACTAGAAGATTGCTCGATTCCATCGAAGGAGGCAGGGATGTAACCAATTTTGAGCTTTACGTTTGGATTATGTGGGATAATGATCTTAAAGAAGCTGCCAAAGATTTCGATCCGTGGCCATTTCAAGGTCTGGAAGATTCAACAGATGACGAAACTAAATCGGAAACTAAATCGGAAACCAAATCAGATTCTGAATCCGAATCAGAATCAGAAGAAGTACTTTTATATGAAGATGATTCTGCATCTGAGGTAGATTCTGAAGTGGAATCAACTTCAAAATTGGAACCGCCCCAAAGTGTCCATGGCTCAGATTCCCAATCGTCTAGTAACATAGAAATCATAGAACCTTTAGAAGTCTCGGAAGTTTCAGCAGCTGAGACTATAAATTCCTCTCATATTGAAGTCTTGTCTTTCTATTCCGGTTCTGAGTCCGATTCGGAATCAGAAAGCAATTCATCAGATGTCGAATTCATTTCGGCTCAGGATTACGGCGGTACTGACGCCGATGATGACGTACAAATAATCTAAAGAAAAAAGTTAATTCTCCAGCCAACATTTCATTTTATATTTATTCCTATATGTTGTTAGATAATAATATCTATGAACTTTTACTATTATAGGTATTATTTGGTATTGTCTCTGTCTAAAAGTCGTATCTAGATTTTAGAAGAAGCAAATTAAAAGAAAATTATTGAAGACAACCAAAGTAAAAGGTTATACACATCATAGAAAGCATAATTCTTATATTTGTAGTCTGAAGTTGGTAAAAATAAAAAAAACGATATGGAAATCCCTCCTTCACTATGTGGTTACTACCAATCAAGCACTCAAAGGTTTGAAACAAAAAAGGATCCAAAATAGATTCCTTAATTAACAAACATATAACACAAAAATAAATCTGTCCCAAATTGTCAAAGATATCAATGTGATTTTTTTTTTAAATAGATCTATATACATACATAAGTGTTGTGAAATTTTTTATTAAATACAATTAAATATAGTTATTGATGAGAGAAGAAACAACATGACTTAAATCTTTACTTGACTGACTTTGAGAGCTTCAGGAAACAATAATATCTTGATTAACAATAAACTGAAGTTAAATAGAAAATGTATTTAAAAGGATGTTTAACACTGTTTGTTAAGCCACATTCATTTAAATTCCTATATATTTATTTTTGTAATAACCAAGATCTAGTTGTAGGCATAAAAAAATACTATGTGTTATTTAATTCTGTAAACTAAATATTTACAATTGATATATATGTGTATTTGTATAATTAGATATATCAAATATATTTAAAATCTTTTCAGTAACTGAAACAAAATATTTTTATGTATACTAAATGTGCAAAAAAAAATTTGTATAAAATTAGTTGAATGTATATGTAATGGTAAACGAAAAAACAAAAAAAAAAAACGAAAGTAAATATTTTAATTATTTTTTTTATAAATGTTCCATATATATAAATATGTATGTATTGATAAGAGAAAAATAAACATGACTTACAACTTCACCTGAGACTGACCGTGAGAGATCCAGGAAATACAAATACAAATTAAATTAAAATTTTATTTAAAAGTATGTTTAACTCGGTTTGCTAAACTTTATTAATTTAATGTCCTTCCATCTAATAAAACCTAAAAAGAACACAAACAGAAAAAAAAACTATTTGTAGGAATAAATATTTCTGTTGTGTGTACAAACTAAATGTCCTTAACTCATATACAGACATAATAAAAACATAAAGGTATGATTATTTTTGGTAAGAAAATTTAAACATTCTTCTACTATATGGGTAAAACAACTTTAATCCAATAAAACTGAAATTATATTTCATTACGTTCTTAAGTAGAAAATTTGAAATTTTAAGTTTACCTATTATAGGTCCATAGATTTTATAAAATTTAACAAATACAATTAAATATTGTTATTAGTGGGAAACAAAACATGATTACAAAAAAAAAACTTATTTGACTTAACTTCCGAAAAAATTCCACTTATTTTATTTATGCTGTACACTGTTCTAAATTATGTTGAAGCATATTAATTGAAAGCTCTTTATTTTTTTGTTTAACAGCGACTTTACATTCTGTTCCAGTCTTTTAACACATATTAGTAAACTTTAGTATATATATACATTTATATATATTTGCAATTCTATGACTACAATTCGTACATGTATTTAAAGGGAGAAAAACGAAATATTTTTATACTACACCGGTAGAAAAAATTCAACTTAAATGTTAATTTAGAATATACAATACATAAGTAAGCAAAAATAAATATATATCAAATTTTTTACATTGAAATTATTTTTTATAAAGATCTAAAAAACTATTTAACAAAATTCAGAATTTGAATTGACAAACAACAATATATAACTTTTTTTTCTTTTTCAATTGAATAAAAGAAAACTTGACTTAAAAACCTGACTGACGTTGAGAGTTTCAGAAAACAATAACATCTTTCTTCATAAATATTATACCTTTATATAAAATTATGTTCAACACTCAGTAATTGAACGTCTTATTTTAGTTTTGTAATTACAGTGGATGTCCAATATAATGAATGACGTAGTGTTTGAGTTTCGAACGATTTCTTGTGTATTTTTTCTGCAATTAGTCTGCATGAGAAACAATACTAATAGTACATAAAACATGAACAGATGTGACCAATTTTGAAAGCAAGCAAGGTGCGTGCGAGTTTAGAGACTTCAATACAACATTTATACTGAATATCCACTGTATTCTGCTTCACTCTAATTTAATTTAAATTAATTTATTTTTTAAAATAATCTACCCTACTGTCGTATCCATAAAACATATATGTAGATGTTGTGAAACAAAAAGAACTACGTGTTAAAAACCTATATCTATGTGTGCTGCATAGTTCTGAAAATTTAATGTCAGTGTCAGAAATAATTAACATTCTTGTACTACATAGATATATGTATGAATTTATATATGTATAAAAAATTATTTTTGATAGTTCTAAGAAACAATTTGAAAAAAAAATATAAGAATTTAAAATTACGAACATGAACAACAACAAATGGTTATACCTAAGACTGACTTTATGAGCTTCGGTCTTATGGAAAGCAAACAATGAAAAGTATTATTAAATTTACAACACAAAAGAAAATTATTAAATTTAAAATTAAATCAATTTTAATGCCGCATTTATTTTTTTACAAAAAAAAAAAAATAAAAATTATTATTATTTACTAAATAGATATAGTTTCCATAGTTGGTGGAAGTAAAATATTTTTTGGAGATCTCTTAGATCAATTTTTTCAAATTAAAGAAACCAAAAATTCTTACATATTTACCGAAAATGTATTACAATTTTACATACAGTTTTTTATTGAAAGTAGATGATGCTACTTTTCTGTTTGGAGAAAAGAAAAATGTATTTTATAGATGTGATTTTACTTGATGTACATTAAAAATATATCAAATATATGTTTAAGTATTCATACATATAGAGCTTAATGTCAAACAAAATGTAAGAGTTTTTTAATGTAAATAAATGTTGTAAAACGGGGGTGAGCCCTTATCACCCAAAAAAAAAGTCTTTTATTTAAGTTATCTGGCAATGAAAAGGATCTTCGCGGAGAACGCACTTAGTGTATTTCACTTGGTGTAAATCCGGATATAAAGATCTGCAAATTTCAATGTTTGAGTTTGAGAAAAATACAACGATAATGATAACTTCTAAGTTTAATGTTTCTAAAGTTGCCAGGATTTGGAAGTGCCTAATTTAGGATATTTTTAAAAAGTTGTCGCCTGGTCTAAAAAGAAGTCAAATGGCGACCTTAGCCGCCTAACGACAACCCGGATAGCTCTTAAGCCTTACGGCACAAACCAGTTTGGAGATTGGTACGAAATGAAGAAAACATAGCCGTTGCAGCGTCCGGTGACTAATAAGAATGTCAATCTGGCGCCGATCAGTTGAATTAGGAATCGCCAGAGAGGCGGGCCGGCTTATTTCGTGGTTAGATTAGGGCCTACATCCGTATAAGATTGTGCTGACACACCAATCTGATCTTTTGATAAAATTTCTTATTTTTTAATATCCGAGTCGCCAATATATGTAAGTTCTTCGAAGAAGTATTCCCAAAGCATATACTTGACCAGCTACAAGAAATGTTTAACCAATGATTAATCTTATAACCTGTGGGTAACATAAAGGATCTAGATGCATTGACATGAATTATTGCTCACTGACAAAACACATAATTTATTATAATAAAGTTTTTTTTTTCCACCCTATTCCATTACTATTCTAATCCAGGTGGAATTTTATGACATTGCTAAATATACTGCTATTTATCAAATTTATTAAATGTCACTGGTTATAACCCGTTGTACTCGGAAACACAATGTGTACCAGATACGTTAATACTGGAAGCAAAATTTATTAAATCTTATCCCATTGGTCTAAAATTCAGGACTCGAAAATTCCGGATTTTAAAAAGAAAATCCCTGAAGACCAGAGTGGATGCCAAAGTAGACCAACTATAGAGCACATTTTACACGTCATAAATCATAAACTGTAACTGCATGAAGCTAAAGCAAATGGAAGTTGATATCTTTGTTTCCGTTGTAACTTTGTTGGTATCGGTTTGGTTAATTTAACCAAAGAGTGCTCTTGCACTGGATTGTTTGAAAGTATAAAACTACAACTACTTGGAAATATCCCATTGGCTAAATGCGCTCGTAGCTTAATTTTAATTTACGTACATAACACGGATGTTTGTTTTTATTAAGATTGTAATTAAGATTGACTTGATGTTATTAGCGTTGAAATCGAAGGATTAAATGTTGGTCCAGGGGATGGAATATATAATAACTTCTACTTCTTTATATTAAAAGAATTGAATTCAACGACTTTGAACATTTGTTTTAGCAAATATCGCATTTTTAATTCGTTCGCTACAGTTCTACCGTATTTGAAAGGCCTGAATAGTCTGTTTGGCCACTGACTTTATTGCAACACCACTGTAATTAAGTGTAATGAGTCTCTTTCGGATGTGTCTCACTCAAGAATCTCAATTTTCTTTGTCCATAAAGCTATTAAGCCAAATGTGAGCCAAGTTTTATTGGTAAAAATATAATTCGAATGCAGGCTGCACAAGAGATCAATTTGCAAACTCTGAACCGGCTGAGTTTTATAAGAGTATAAATTCTTTTCACAGAACAAAAATTTATTAGAAAACATAGAATAGGAAAGGAATTACAAAAACTTAAAAGAATTTGAAAGGAATTAAGTACAATTGCTCAAGTACTTAAGATGAAATTTTCAAGTACATCGAAGGAATTGAAAGTACAAGTACAAATCCTGGTACTGGTATTCGAATTTTTTTAAGTACAAGTACCAAAGAAGTTTACTTGTACTTAAAAAAAAAATAAGTACGTACAGGGTAATGGTACTTGTGCTTGTACTGCAGTCACAAAATACTTGATTACTTTACAGGTCTGTATGTATGTATACTGTATATGTTAAAACCATTGTGAACTTCATCATAAATTCAGTTGATGACGGGCGGAAATAATAATTATTTTTTCTCTTTCTATACCTGCATTCAATGGATCTATAGCAAATTCGAGTGATGTTGCACAATAAGCTGTGGAGCCACCCTTTTAAATTAACCTTCAACTAGTTTGGGTTTATTCACTCCAAGTAAGCTACAATATGCATTTCCATTGTTTCGTTGTTGACGTAAGTTAAATACCTATTTTAAATTAGTTTGAAATTGATTCGCCAAATCGTAATTCCTTGCATTAAGCAGTATAACACCTGTACCCCTCAAACTTTGAACTGTTTGTATTTTACCCATGTTTTTTTAGAAATGGAAGTATGGTATTTTCTTTGGTATAAAATTTAACTGGTTTGGAGATGTACTGTGTTTTGCATGGTTCCTGTACTAGGGAGATGTATACGTGTTTGAATTATGGGACAGACTCGGTGACGGAATTTTTTCCCTCGAAATACTACATGTAATGTACATATTTTGTTTTTGGTCAAGAACATTTTTATTTTCTTAAATCGGAAGACTCCTAAATTTTATTCACTTAATTCAATATTATTGTTAATTCTTATCCATTTTTAGTGTTCCGGACCTTAAAAGGTAAGACGGAACACTTATGGGTTTGATACGGTGTCTGTCTGTCCGTCTGTCCGTCAGTCTGTCACAGCCCTGTAACTTTTGAACCGTTAGACATAGAGAGCTGAAACTTTCGCTATGTATACATTATGTGGAAGCCTGCACAAGATGGCGGCAATGAATTTCATTTTGGGAGCCCTTTTTCGGGCACCTTGTATGAAGGGCAAAAAAAAATTATTTTGTTCCCCATCATGTGGCATATCAAATTAAAGAGAATTTTGCAAGGGCTCTATATATGTAAGAAATATTTTTTTCTGGCAAAATTTGTTGAACAAAAAAGCTCGCCAAACATTTGAAAAATGTTGCCCCCCCCCCCCCTAGCGGCCAGACCATGAATGCTAAAAATATGAAAAAAATTGGAGATACGTAGAATTTTGTGTAGATTGTGAAATAAGTACGAAAATTTCTGTATCTTATATATTTTCTGAGAAAAATTTAAAAAATGGGGCATCTAGTTACCCCACTGTATCTCCCCCAGTTTTTATGTTATCCAAAAAAATTTTACAGCAGATCATTTTGATACTACGAATTGCTCAAGTTTCAAGTTTCATCCAAATCCGCTAAGTAGTTCCCGAGTTACAGAATTTAGAAGAGCGCATGGCCTTCTCTATATTCTCATCTCTTCTCTTGCTGCTATCTCATTCGATTTCGATTTTTCAAAAACTAAGTCATTTGCTCTAATGAATCGTATATGTTAGCTCTATGCTGCTTTTGAAAACTAAATAAGTTTAAAAAACTAAAATTTTTTTTAATTTTGTTTATTTTTTCAAAAATATTTTTTTCATAAATTTTTAAAACTCCAAATGCTGTACTCCTTCGCATGTCAAGTATTGCCAGTGTTTTGCTTTACTTAAACCATTAAGTAAGCAAAGTACCGTTATATGCATTTTTATCCAAAAGGTTGGTACGCCTAAACTAACTGAAATATGAAATTTTATCAAAATCGTTGAAACCATTTTGGAAAAAACTCCGTGTTTGTGAAAATGGCACTACGTGAAGGGGCTCTAAGAGTAGAGCTAGAACAAAAATTTCAATGTCCCCTTTAGTGGCCATGCAATAGCTCCCTAACATGAAGTTTGAAGTAAATTGATTCACTCGTCATACAGACAGAAAAACAGAATCGGCAGACACACTATAACGAGCTTTTCTGTCAACGTAATTTCAGAATTGTTTAATATCTCGAGTTTCAATTCTTGCACGAATACAATACATGCTTTATATCGAAAGTGCAAATTAAAATGGACTGGAATGTCAGCTCAGTATTACTAGGACATACCTACGTACAAGACATTACATTATTCATGTCAAAACCAGTATTAGGTGTACCTATGCAGGATATGAATTAATTGCCTTCTATTTAATGACAATATAAAATGTCCGGAACACTATTGCACGAGGCCCTCCTCGCACTTGCCCAATTTTTTTTTATCTAATCCAACAAAACATAAGGTATCATCTTTGTCATGAGGAAATATTTTTATTTAATTCTTCATAAGTTTATAAATTTTGCTCAGATTTCATTTTTGAAAAGGAATGAAAAAAAGTCAACCATGCTTATTTTTTCCTTGGAGAAATCACCCACATGTTGCTAAATCTTTTGGTATATTTTCCATACTCTTTTGGATTTTTTGTCTATTTAAGAAATGAGAAAACCCGCAAAAAAAAAATTGGGAAAAAATTATAAAGTTTACGCGTATAAACAGTAAGGTACGTATGGTGGCATGCTGCCTCCCTCCAACCCCCTTGCACTGGTCTTCCTATCATATTCTTCGTCATAAATGCCATAACACGTGTTAAAGCGTATTTACACCCCTTAACACGTGTTAACACACACAAACACGTAATTACACTGATGTTAACACCAAATGTAACACGTAAACATGTCACGTTAACACGTCACAACACGCGTGCTTAATACACACATCATTACACGACATAACACACTACAACACGCCATAACACGTGTAATAAGCGTGTTAATTGTGTTTACATCCGTGTAATGTAATGACACGTGTTACTGTGGGTTAGCACGTGTTATTGCATGTTATGTGTTATTGGAGGTTAACACGTGTTATTGCGTGTCAACACGTGTAGACTTTTCAATAGTTTCTTCCTATCATCTATGTAATAACACAACGCAGGTTATAAAAACTGATGCAATACAACATAACATAACACGTAAACATGTCACGTTAACACGTCACAACACGCGTACTTAATACACGTCATAACACGAGTGTTTAACGTCACACATCATTATGCCATAACACGTGTAATAAAGCGTGTTAATTGTGTTTACATCCGTGTAATGAGATGACACGTGTTACTGTGTGTTAGCACGTGTTATTGCATGTTATGTGTTATTGGAGGTTAACACGTGATATTGCGTGTCAACACGTGTAGACTTTTCAATAGTTTCTTCCTATCATATTCTTTGTCATTAAACATGACACAAAAACATTTAGTTTATAAAATTTCATTTTAATTAATGTCAAAACACGACATAGCACGCGTGTTAAATACACGTGTTAACATCACACATCACACACATCACATGTCACGTTAACACGTCACAACACGCGTGCTTAATACACGTCATAACACGAGTGTTTAACGTCACACATCATTATGCCATAACACGTGTAATAAAGAGTGTTAATTGTGTTTACATCCGTGTAATGTAATGACACGTGTTACTGTGGGTTAGCACGTGTTATTGCATGTTATGTGTTATTGGAGGTTAACACGTGTTATTGCGTGTCAACACGTGTAGACTTTTTAATAGTTTCTTCCTATCATCTATGTAATAACACAACGCAGGTTATAAAAACTGATGCAATACAACATAACATAACACGTAAACATGTCACGTTAACACGTCACAACACGCGTACTTAATACACGTCATAACACGAGTGTTTAACGTCACACATCATTATGCCATAACACGTGTAATAAAGCGTGTTAATTGTGTTTACATCCGTGTAATGAGATGACACGTGTTACTGTGTGTTAGCACGTGTTATTGCATGTTATGTGTTATTGGAGGTTAACACGTGATATTGCGTGTCAACACGTGTAGACTTTTCAATAGTTTCTTCCTATCATATTCTTTGTCATTAAACATGACACAAAAACATTTAGCTTATAAAATTTCATTTTAATTAATGTCAAAACACGACATAGCACGCGTGTTAAATACACGTGTTAACATCACACATCACACACATCACATGTCACGTTAACACGTCACAACACGCGTGCTTAATACACGTCATAACACGAGTGTTTAACGTCAGACATCATTATGCCATAACACGTGTAATAAAGCGTGTTAATTGTGTTTACATCCGTGTAATGAGATGACACGTGTTACTGTGGGTTAGCACGTGTTATTGCATGTTATGTGTTATTGGAGGTTAACACGTGTTATTGCGTGTCAACACGTGTAGACTTTTCAATAGTTTCTTCCAATCATATTCTTTGTCATTAAACATGACACAAAAACATTTAGTTTATAAAATTTCATTTTAATTAATGTCAAAACACGACATAGCACGCGTGTTAAATACACGTGTTAACATCACACATCACATGTCACGTTAACACGTCACAACACGCGTGCTTAATACACGTCATAACACGAGTGTTTAACGTCACACATCATTATGCCATAACACGTGTAATAAAGCGTGTTAATTGTGTTTACATCCGTGTAATGAGATGACACGTGTTACTGTGTGTTAGCACGTGTTATTGCATGTTATGTGTTATTGGAGGTTAACACGTGATATTGCGTGTCAACACGTGTAGACTTTTCAATAGTTTCTTCCTATCATATTCTTTGTCATTAAACATGACACAAAAACATTTAGTTTATAAAATTTCATTTTAATTAATGTCAAAACACGACATAGCACGCGTGTTAAATACACGTGTTAACATCACACATCACACACATCACATGTCACGTTAACACGTCACAACACGCGTGCTTAATACACGTCATAACACGAGTGTTTAACGTCACACATCATTATGCCATAACACGTGTAATAAAGCGTGTTAATTGTGTTTACATCTGTGTAATGTAATGACACGTGTTACTGTGGGTTAGCACGTGTTATTGCATGTTATGTGTTATTGGAGGTTAACACGTGTTATTGCGTGTCAACACGTGTAGACTTTTCAATAGTTTCTTCCTATCATATTCTATGTAATAACACAACGCAGGTTATAAAAACTGATGCAATACAACATAACATACACGTAAACATGTCACGTTAACACGTCACAACACGCGTACTTAATACACGTCATAACACGAGTGTTTAACGTCACACATCATTATGCCATAACACGTGTAATAAAGCGTGTTAATTGTGTTTACATCCGTGTAATGAGATGACACGTGTTACTGTGGGTTAGCACGTGTTATTGCATGTTATGTGTTATTGGAGGTTAACACGTGTTATTGCGTGTCAACACGTGTAGACTTTTCAATAGTTTCTTCCTATCATATTCTATGTAATAACACAACGCAGGTTATAAAAACTGATGCAATACAACATAACATAACACGTAAACATGTCACGTTAACACGTCACAACACGCGTAAAAAAACATTTAGTTTATAAAATTTCATTTTAATTAATGTCAAAACACGACATAGCACGCGTGTTAAATACACGTGTTAACATCACACATCACATGTCACGTTAACACGTCACAACACGCGTGCTTAATACACGTCATAACACGAGTGTTTAACGTCACACATCATTATGCCATAACACGTGTAATAAAGCGTGTTAATTGTGTTTACATCCGTGTAATGAGATGACACGTGTTACTGTGTGTTAGCACGTGTTATTGCATGTTATGCGTTATTGGAGGTTAACACGTGTTATTGCGTGTCAACACGTGTAGACTTTTCAATAGTTTCTTCCTATCATATTCTATGTAATAACACAACGCAGGTTATAAAAACTGATGCAATACAACATAACATAACACGTAAACATGTCACGTTAACACGTCACAACACGCGTACTTAATACACGTCATAACACGAGTGTTTAACGTCAGACATCATTATGCCATAACACGTGTAATAAAGCGTGTTAATTGTGTTTACATCCGTGTAATGAGATGACACGTGTTACTGTGTGTTAGCACGTGTTATTGTATGTTATGTGTTATTGGAGGTTAACACGTGATATTGCGTGTCAACACGTGTAGACTTTTCAATAGTTTCTTCCTATCATATTCTTTGTCATTAAACATGACACAAAAACATTTAGTTTATAAAATTTCATTTTAATTAATGTCAAAACACGACATAGCACGCGTGTTAAATACACGTGTTAACATCACACATCACACACATCACATGTCACGTTAGCACGTCACAACACGCGTGCTTAATACACGTCATAACACGAGTGTTTAACGTCACACATCATTATGCCATAACACGTGTAATAAAGCGTGTTAATTGTGTTTACATCCGTGTAATGAGATGACACGTGTTACTGTGTGTTAGCACGTGTTCTTGCATGTTATGTGTTATTGGAGGTTAACACGTGTTATTGCGTGTCAACACGTGTAGACTTTTCAATAGTTTCTTCCTATCATATTCTTTGTCATTAAACATGACACAAAAACATTTAGTTTATAAAATTTCATTTTAATTAATGTCAAAACACGACATAGCACGCATGTTAAATACACGTGTTAACATCACACATCACACACATCACATGTCACGTTAACACGTCACAACACGCGTGCTTAATACACGTCATAACACGAGTGTTTAACGTCACACATCATTATGCCATAACACGTGTAATAAAGCGTGTTAATTGTGTTTACATCCGTGTAATGTAATGACACGTGTTACTGTGTGTTAGCACGTGTTATTGTATGTTATGTGTTATTGGAGGTTAACACGTGATATTGCGTGTCAACACGTGTAGACTTTTCAATAGTTTCTTCCTATCATATTCTTTGTCATTAAACATGACACAAAAACATTTAGTTTATAAAATTTCATTTTAATTAATGTCAAAACACGACATAGCACGCGTGTTAAATACACGTGTTAACATCACACATCACACACATCACATGTCACGTTAACACGTCACAACACGCGTGCTTAATACACGTCATAACACGAGTGTTTAACGTCACACATCATTATGCCATAACACGTGTAATAAAGCGTGTTAATTGTGTTTACATCCGTGTAATGTAATGACACGTGTTACTGTGGGTTAGCACGTGTTATTGCATGTTATGTGTTATTGGAGGTTAACACGTGTTATTGCGTGTCAACACGTGTAGACTTTTCAATAGTTTCTTCCTATCATATTCTATGTAATAACACAACGCATAACACGTAAACATGTCACGTTAACACGTCACAACACGCGTAAAAAAACATTTAGTTTATAAAATTTCATTTTAATTAATGTCAAAACACGACATAGCACGCGTGTTAAATACACGTGTTAACATCACACATCACACACATCACATGTCACGTTAACACGTCACAACACGCGTGCTTAATACACGTCATAACACGAGTGTTTAACGTCACACATCATTATGCCATAACACGTGTAATAAAGCGTGTTAATTGTGTTTACATCCGTGTAATGTAATGACACGTGTTACTGTGGGTTAGCACGTGTTATTGCATGTTATGTGTTATTGGAGGTTAACACGTGTTATTGCGTGTCAACACGTGTAAACTTTTCAATAGTTTCTTCCTATCATATTCTATGTAATAACACAACGCAGGTTATAAAAACTGATGCAATACAACATAACATAACACGTAAACATGTCACGTTAACACGTCACAACACGCGTAAAAAAACATTTAGTTTATAAAATTTCATTTTAATTAATGTCAAAACACGACATAGCACGCGTGTTAAATACACGTGTTAACATCACACATCACACACATCACATGTCACTTTAACACGTCACAACACGCGTGCTTAATACACGTCATAACACGCGTGTTTAACCTCATACATCATTACACGACATAACACGCCACAACACGCCATAACACGTGTACTAAAGCGTGTTAATTGTGTTTACATCCGTGTAATGAGATGACACGTGTCATTGTGTGTTAGCACGCCACAACACGCCATAACACGTGTTAATTGTGTTTACATCCGTGTACTGAGGTGACACGTGTTATTGTGTGTTAGCACGTTATGTGTTATTGCGTGGCAACATGTGTTGTTGTGTGTTTACACGTGTTAGTGGGTGTTAACACGTGTTATTGCGTGTTAACACGTGTTATTGTGTGTTAACACGTGTTATTGTGTGTTAACACGTGTTATTGCGTGTTAACACGTGTTATTGCGTGTTAACACGTGTTATTGTGTGTTATTGCGTGTTAACACGTGTTATTGTGTGTTATTGCGTGTTATTGTGTGTTATTGCGTGTTAACTCATGTTATTGTGTGTTAAAACGTTGTTATTGTGTGTTAACACAACGCGTGTTATGATCTTAACACAACGATGGTAACCGGATCGGGGTAGCGATTTCTCGGTCTTAACACAACGCGTGTTATGATCTTAACACAACTATCTTCAATAGTTTATAAAATTTCATTTTAATTAATGTCAAAACACGACATAGCACGCGTGTTAAATACACGTGTTAACATCACACACATCACATGTCACGTTAACACGTCACAACACGCGTGCTTAATACACGTCATAACACGAGTGTTTAACGTCACACATCATTATGCCATAACACGTGTAATAAAGCGTGTTAATTGTGTTTACATCCGTGTAATGAGATGACACGTGTTACTGTGTGTTAGCACGTGTTATTGCATGTTATGTGTTATTGGAGGTTAACACGTGTTATTGCGTGTCAACACGTGTAGACTTTTCAATAGTTTCTTCCTATCATATTCTATGTAATAACACAACGCAGGTTATAAAAACTGATGCAATACAACATAACATAACACGTAAACATGTCACGTTAACACGTCACAACACGCGTACTTAATACACGTCATAACACGAGTGTTTAACGTCAGACATCATTATGCCATAACACGTGTAGTAAAGCGTGTTAATTGTGTTTACATCCGTGTAATGAGATGACACGTGTTACTGTGTGTTAGCACGTGTTATTGTATGTTATGTGTTATTGGAGGTTAACACGTGATATTGCGTGTCAACACGTGTAGACTTTTCAATAGTTTCTTCCTATCATATTCTTTGTCATTAAACATGACACAAAAACATTTAGTTTATAAAATTTCATTTTAATTAATGTCAAAACACGACATAGCACGCGTGTTAAATACACGTGTTAACATCACACATCACACACATCACATGTCACGTTAACACGTCACAACACGCGTGCTTAATACACGTCATAACACGAGTGTTTAACGTCACACATCATTATGCCATAACACGTGTAATAAAGCGTGTTAATTGTGTTTACATCCGTGTAATGTAATGACACGTGTTACTGTGGGTTAGCACGTGTTATTGCATGTTATGTGTTATTGGAGGTTAACACGTGTTATTGCGTGTCAACACGTGTAGACTTTTCAATAGTTTCTTCCTATCATATTCTATGTAATAACACAACGCAGGTTATAAAAACTGATGCAATACAACATAACATAACACGTAAACATGTCACGTTAACACGTCACAACACGCGTACTTAATACACGTCATAACACGAGTGTTTAACGTCACACATCATTATGCCATAACACGTGTAATAAAGCGTGTTAATTGTGTTTACATCCGTGTAATGAGATGACACGTGTTACTGTGTGTTAGCACGTGTTATTGTATGTTATGTGTTATTGGAGGTTAACACGTGATATTGCGTGTCAACACGTGTAGACTTTTCAATAGTTTCTTCCTATCATATTCTTTGTCATTAAACATGACAAAAAAACATTTAGTTTATAAAATTTAATTTTAATTAATGTCAAAACACGACATAGCACGCGTGTTAAATACACGTGTTAACATCACACATCACACACATCACATGTCACGTTAACACGTCACAACACGCGTGCTTAATACACGTCATAACACGAGTGTTTAACGTCACACATCATTATGCCATAACACGTGTAATAAAGCGTGTTAATTGTGTTTACATCCGTGTAATGTAATGACACGTGTTACTGTGGGTTAGCACGTGTTATTGCATGTTATGTGTTATTGGAGGTTAACACGTGTTATTGCGTGTCAACACGTGTAGACTTTTCAATAGTTTCTTCCTATCATATTCTATGTAATAACATAACGCAGGTTATAAAAACTGATGCAATACAACATAACATAACACGTAAACATGTCACGTTAACACGTCACAACACGCGTACTTAATACACGTCATAACACGAGTGTTTAACGTCACACATCATTATGCCATAACACGTGTAATAAAGCGTGTTAATTGTGTTTACATCCGTGTAATGAGATGACACGTGTTACTGTGTGTTAGCACGTGTTATTGTATGTTATGTGTTATTGGAGGTTAACACGTGATATTGCGTGTCAACACGTGTAGACTTTTCAATAGTTTCTTCCTATCATATTCTTTGTCATTAAACATGACACAAAAACATTTAGTTTATAAAATTTCATTTTAATTAATGTCAAAACACGACATAGCACGCGTGTTAAATACACGTGTTAACATCACACATCACACACATCACATGTCACGTTAACACGTCACAACACGCGTGCTTAATACACGTCATAACACGAGTGTTTAACGTCACACATCATTATGCCATAACACGTGTAATAAAGCGTGTTAATTGTGTTTACATCCGTGTAATGTAATGACACGTGTTACTGTGGGTTAGCACGTGTTATTGCATGTTATGTGTTATTGGAGGTTAACACGTGTTATTGCGTGTCAACACGTGTAGACTTTTCAATAGTTTCTTCCTATCATATTCTATGTAATAACACAACGCATAACACGTAAACATGTCACGTTAACACGTCACAACACGCGTAAAAAAACATTTAGTTTATAAAATTTAATTTTAATTAATGTCAAAACACGACATAGCACGCGTGTTAAATACACGTGTTAACATCACACATCACACACATCACATGTCACGTTAACACGTCACAACACGCGTGCTTAATACACGTCATAACACGAGTGTTTAACGTCACACATCATTATGCCATAACACGTGTAATAAAGCGTGTTAATTGTGTTTACATCCGTGTAATGTAATGACACGTGTTACTGTGGGTTAGCACGTGTTATTGCATGTTATGTGTTATTGGAGGTTAACACGTGTTATTGCGTGTCAACACGTGTAAACTTTTCAATAGTTTCTTCCTATCATATTCTATGTAATAACACAACGCAGGTTATAAAAACTGATGCAATACAACATAACATAACACGTAAACATGTCACGTTAACACGTCACAACACGCGTACTTAATACACGTCATAACACGAGTGTTTAACGTCAGACATCATTATGCCATAACACGTGTAATAAAGCGTGTTAATTGTGTTTACATCCGTGTAATGAGATGACACGTGTTACTGTGTGTTAGCACGTGTTATTGTATGTTATGTGTTATTGGAGGTTAACACGTGATATTGCGTGTCAACACGTGTAGACTTTTCAATAGTTTCTTCCTATCATATTCTATGTAATAACACAACGCATAACACGTAAACATGTCACGTTAACACGTCACAACACGCGTAAAAAAACATTTAGTTTATAAAATTTCATTTTAATTAATGTCAAAACACGACATAGCACGCGTGTTAAATACACGTGTTAACATCACACATCACACACATCACATGTCACGTTAACACGTCACAACACGCGTGCTTAATACACGTCATAACACGAGTGTTTAACGTCACACATCATTATGCCATAACACGTGTAATAAAGCGTGTTAATTGTGTTTACATCCGTGTAATGTAATGACACGTGTTACTGTGGGTTAGCACGTGTTATTGCATGTTATGTGTTATTGGAGGTTAACACGTGTTATTGCGTGTCAACACGTGTAGACTTTTCAATAGTTTCTTCCTATCATATTCTATGTAATAACACAACGCAGGTTATAAAAACTGATGCAATACAACATAACATAACACGTAAACATGTCACGTTAACACGTCACAACACGCGTACTTAATACACGTCATAACACGAGTGTTTAACGTCAGACATCATTATGCCATAACACGTGTAGTAAAGCGTGTTAATTGTGTTTACATCCGTGTAATGAGATGACACGTGTTACTGTGTGTTAGCACGTGTTATTGTATGTTATGTGTTATTGGAGGTTAACACGTGATATTGCGTGTCAACACGTGTAGACTTTTCAATAGTTTCTTCCTATCATATTCTATGTAATAACACAACGCATAACACGTAAACATGTCACGTTAACACGTCACAACACGCGTAAAAAAACATTTAGTTTATAAAATTTCATTTTAATTAATGTCAAAACACGACATAGCACGCGTGTTAAATACACGTGTTAACATCACACATCACACACATCACATGCCACGTTAACACGTCACAACACGCGTGCTTAATACACGTCATAACACGAGTGTTTAACGTCACACATCATTATGCCATAACACGTGTAATAAAGCGTGTTAATTGTGTTTACATCCGTGTAATGTAATGACACGTGTTACTGTGGGTTAGCACGTGTTATTGCATGTTATGTGTTATTGGAGGTTAACACGTGTTATTGCGTGTCAACACGTGTAAACTTTTCAATAGTTTCTTCCTATCATATTCTATGTAATAACACAACGCAGGTTATAAAAACTGATGCAATACAACATAACATAACACGTAAACATGTCACGTTAACACGTCACAACACGCGTAAAAAAACATTTAGTTTATAAAATTTCATTTTAATTAATGTCAAAACACGACATAGCACGCGTGTTAAATACACGTGTTAACATCACACATCACACACATCACATGTCACGTTAACACGTCACAACACGCGTGCTTAATACACGTCATAACACGAGTGTTTAACGTCACACATCATTATGCCATAACACGTGTAATAAAGCGTGTTAATTGTGTTTACATCCGTGTAATGTAATGACACGTGTTACTGTGGGTTAGCACGTGTTATTGCATGTTATGTGTTATTGGAGGTTAACACGTGTTATTGCGTGTCAACACGTGTAGACTTTTCAATAGTTTCTTCCTATCATATTCTATGTAATAACACAACGCAGGTTATAAAAACTGATGCAATACAACATAACATAACACGTAAACATGTCACGTTAACACGTCACAACACGCGTACTTAATACACGTCATAACACGAGTGTTTAACGTCACACATCATTATGCCATAACACGTGTAATAAAGCGTGTTAATTGTGTTTACATCCGTGTAATGAGATGACACGTGTTACTGTGTGTTAGCACGTGTTATTGCATGTTATGTGTTATTGGAGGTTAACACGTGTTATTGCGTGTCAACACGTGTAGACTTTTCAATAGTTTCTTCCTATCATATTCTATGTAATAACACAACGCAGGTTATAAAAACTGATGCAATACAACATAACATAACACGTAAACATGTCACGTTAACACGTCACAACACGCGTACTTAATACACGTCATAACACGAGTGTTTAACGTCAGACATCATTATGCCATAACACGTGTAATAAAGCGTGTTAATTGTGTTTACATCCGTGTAATGAGATGACACGTGTTACTGTGTGTTAGCACGTGTTATTGTATGTTATGTGTTATTGGAGGTTAACACGTGATATTGCGTGTCAACACGTGTAGACTTTTCAATAGTTTCTTCCTATCATATTCTATGTAATAACACAACGCATAACACGTAAACATGTCACGTTAACACGTCACAACACGCGTAAAAAAACATTTAGTTTATAAAATTTCATTTTAATTAATGTCAAAACACGACATAGCACGCGTGTTAAATACACGTGTTAACATCACACATCACACACATCACATGTCACGTTAACACGTCACAACACGCGTGCTTAATACACGTCATAACACGAGTGTTTAACGTCACACATCATTATGCCATAACACGTGTAATAAAGCGTGTTAATTGTGTTTACATCCGTGTAATGTAATGACACGTGTTACTGTGGGTTAGCACGTGTTATTGCATGTTATGTGTTATTGGAGGTTAACACGTGTTATTGCGTGTCAACACGTGTAGACTTTTCAATAGTTTCTTCCTATCATATTCTATGTAATAACACAACGCAGGTTATAAAAACTGATGCAATACAACATAACATAACACGTAAACATGTCACGTTAACACGTCACAACACGCGTACTTAATACACGTCATAACACGAGTGTTTAACGTCAGACATCATTATGCCATAACACGTGTAGTAAAGCGTGTTAATTGTGTTTACATCCGTGTAATGAGATGACACGTGTTACTGTGTGTTAGCACGTGTTATTGTATGTTATGTGTTATTGGAGGTTAACACGTGATATTGCGTGTCAACACGTGTAGACTTTTCAATAGTTTCTTCCTATCATATTCTATGTAATAACACAACGCATAACACGTAAACATGTCACGTTAACACGTCACAACACGCGTAAAAAAACATTTAGTTTATAAAATTTCATTTTAATTAATGTCAAAACACGACATAGCACGCGTGTTAAATACACGTGTTAACATCACACATCACACACATCACATGCCACGTTAACACGTCACAACACGCGTGCTTAATACACGTCATAACACGAGTGTTTAACGTCACACATCATTATGCCATAACACGTGTAATAAAGCGTGTTAATTGTGTTTACATCCGTGTAATGTAATGACACGTGTTACTGTGGGTTAGCACGTGTTATTGCATGTTATGTGTTATTGGAGGTTAACACGTGTTATTGCGTGTCAACACGTGTAAACTTTTCAATAGTTTCTTCCTATCATATTCTATGTAATAACACAACGCAGGTTATAAAAACTGATGCAATACAACATAACATAACACGTAAACATGTCACGTTAACACGTCACAACACGCGTAAAAAAACATTTAGTTTATAAAATTTCATTTTAATTAATGTCAAAACACGACATAGCACGCGTGTTAAATACACGTGTTAACATCACACATCACACACGTCACATGTCACTTTAACACGTCACAACACGCGTGCTTAATACACGTCATAACACGCGTGTTTAACGTCACACATCATTATGCCATAACACGTGTAATAAAGCGTGTTAATTGTGTTTACATCCGTGTAATGTAATGACACGTGTTACTGTGGGTTAGCACGTGTTATTGCATGTTATGTGTTATTGGAGGTTAACACGTGTTATTGCGTGTCAACACGTGTAGACTTTTCAATAGTTTCTTCCTATCATATTCTATGTAATAACACAACGCAGGTTATAAAAACTGATGCAATACAACATAACATAACACGTAAACATGTCACGTTAACACGTCACAACACGCGTACTTAATACACGTCATAACACGAGTGTTTAACGTCACACATCATTATGCCATAACACGTGTAATAAAGCGTGTTAATTGTGTTTACATCCGTGTAATGAGATGCCACGTGTTACTGTGTGTTAGCACGTGTTATTGTATGTTATGTGTTATTGGAGGTTAACACGTGATATTGCGTGTCAACACGTGTAGACTTTTCAATAGTTTCTTCCTATCATATTCTTTGTCATTAAACATGACACAAAAACATTTAGTTTATAAAATTTCATTTTAATTAATGTCAAAACACGACATAGCACGCGTGTTAAATACACGTGTTAACATCACACATCACACACATCACATGTCACGTTAACACGTCACAACACGCGTGCTTAATACACGTCATAACACGAGTGTTTAACGTCACACATCATTATGCCATAACACGTGTAATAAAGCGTGTTAATTGTGTTTACATCCGTGTAATGTAATGACACGTGTTACTGTGGGTTAGCACGTGTTATTGCATGTTATGTGTTATTGGAGGTTAACACGTGTTATTGCGTGTCAACACGTGTAGACTTTTCAATAGTTTCTTCCTATCATATTCTATGTAATAACACAACGCAGGTTATAAAAACTGATGCAATACAACATAACATAACACGTAAACATGTCACGTTAACACGTCACAACACGCGTACTTAATACACGTCATAACACGAGTGTTTAACGTCAGACATCATTATGCCATAACACGTGTAGTAAAGCGCGTTAATTGTGTTTACATCCGTGTAATGAGATGACACGTGTTACTGTGTGTTAGCACGTGTTATTGTATGTTATGTGTTATTGGAGGTTAACACGTGATATTGCGTGTCAACACGTGTAGACTTTTCAATAGTTTCTTCCTATCATATTCTTTGTCATTAAACATGACAAAAAAACATTTAGTTTATAAAATTTAATTTTAATTAATGTCAAAACACGACATAGCACGCGTGTTAAATACACGTGTTAACATCACACATCACACACATCACATGTCACGTTAACACGTCACAACACGCGTGCTTAATACACGTCATAACACGAGTGTTTAACGTCACACATCATTATGCCATAACACGTGTAATAAAGCGTGTTAATTGTGTTTACATCCGTGTAATGTAATGACACGTGTTACTGTGGGTTAGCACGTGTTATTGCATGTTATGTGTTATTGGAGGTTAACACGTGTTATTGCGTGTCAACACGTGTAGACTTTTCAATAGTTTCTTCCTATCATATTCTATGTAATAACACAACGCAGGTTATAAAAACTGATGCAATACAACATAACATAACACGTAAACATGTCACGTTAACACGTCACAACACGCGTACTTAATACACGTCATAACACGAGTGTTTAACGTCACACATCATTATGCCATAACACGTGTAATAAAGCGTGTTAATTGTGTTTACATCCGTGTAATGAGATGACACGTGTTACTGTGTGTTAGCACGTGTTATTGTATGTTATGTGTTATTGGAGGTTAACACGTGATATTGCGTGTCAACACGTGTAGACTTTTCAATAGTTTCTTCCTATCATATTCTTTGTCATTAAACATGACACAAAAACATTTAGTTTATAAAATTTCATTTTAATTAATGTCAAAACACGACATAGCACGCGTGTTAAATACACGTGTTAACATCACACATCACATGTCACGTTAACACGTCACAACACGCGTGCTTAATACACGTCATAACACGAGTGTTTAACGTCACACATCATTATGCCATAACACGTGTAATAAAGCGTGTTAATTGTGTTTACATCCGTGTAATGTAATGACACGTGTTACTGTGGGTTAGCACGTGTTATTGCATGTTATGTGTTATTGGAGGTTAACACGTGTTATTGCGTGTCAACACGTGTAGACTTTTCAATAGTTTCTTCCTATCATATTCTATGTAATAACACAACGCATAACACGTAAACATGTCACGTTAACACGTCACAACACGCGTAAAAAAACATTTAGTTTATAAAATTTCATTTTAATTAATGTCAAAACACGACATAGCACGCGTGTTAAATACACGTGTTAACATCACACATCACACACATCACATGTCACGTTAACACGTCACAACACGCGTGCTTAATACACGTCATAACACGAGTGTTTAACGTCACACATCATTATGCCATAACACGTGTAATAAAGCGTGTTAATTGTGTTTACATCCGTGTAATGTAATGACACGTGTTACTGTGGGTTAGCACGTGTTATTGCATGTTATGTGTTATTGGAGGTTAACACGTGTTATTGCGTGTCAACACGTGTAAACTTTTCAATAGTTTCTTCCTATCATATTCTATGTAATAACACAACGCAGGTTATAAAAACTGATGCAATACAACATAACATAACACGTAAACATGTCACGTTAACACGTCACAACACGCGTAAAAAAACATTTAGTTTATAAAATTTCATTTTAATTAATGTCAAAACACGACATAGCACGCGTGTTAAATACACGTGTTAACATCACACATCACACACATCACACACATCACATGTCACTTTAACACGTCACAACACGCGTGCTTAATACACGTCATAACACGCGTGTTTAACCTCATACATCATTACACGACATAACACGCCACAACACGCCATAACACGTGTAATAAAGCGTGTTAATTGTGTTTACATCCGTGTAATGAGATGACACGTGTCATTGTGTGTTAGCACGCCACAACACGCCATAACACGTGTTAATTGTGTTTACATCCGTGTACTGAGGTGACACGTGTTATTGTGTGTTAGCACGTTATGTGTTATTGCGTGGCAACATGTGTTGTTGTGTGTTTACACGTGTTAGTGGGTGTTAACACGTGTTATTGCGTGTTAACACGTGGTTTTGCGTGTTAACATGTGTTATTGCGTGTTAACACATGTTATTGTGTGTTAACACATGTTATTGTGTGTTAAAACGTTGTTATTGTGTGTTAACACAACGCGTGTTATGATCTTAACACAACGATGGTAAACGGATCGGGGTAGCGATTTCTCGGTCTTAACACAACGCGTGTTATGATCTTAACACAACTATCTTCAATAGTTTATAAAATTTCATTTTAATTAATGTCAAAACACGACATAGCACGCGTGTTAAATACACGTGTTAACATCACACACATCACATGTCACGTTAACACGTCACAACACGCGTGCTTAATACACGTCATAACACGAGTGTTTAACGTCACACATCATTATGCCATAACACGTGTAATAAAGCGTGTTAATTGTGTTTACATCCGTGTAATGTAATGACACGTGTTACTGTGGGTTAGCACGTGTTATTGCATGTTATGTGTTATTGGAGGTTAACACGTGTTATTGCGTGTCAACACGTGTAGACTTTTCAATAGTTTCTTCCTATCATATTCTTTGTCATTAAACATGACACAAAAACATTTAGTTTATAAAATTTCATTTTAATTAATGTCAAAACACGACATAGCACGCGTGTTAAATACACGTGTTAACATCACACATCACACACATCACATGTCACGTTAACACGTCACAACACGCGTGCTTAATACACGTCATAACACGAGTGTTTAACGTCACACATCATTATGCCATAACACGTGTAATAAAGCGTGTTAATTGTGTTTACATCCGTGTAATGTAATGACACGTGTTACTGTGGGTTAGCACGTGTTATTGCATGTTATGTGTTATTGGAGGTTAACACGTGTTATTGCGTGTCAACACGTGTAGACTTTTCAATAGTTTCTTCCTATCATATTCTATGTAATAACACAACGCAGGTTATAAAAACTGATGCAATACAACATAACATAACACGTAAACATGTCACGTTAACACGTCACAACACGCGTACTTAATACACGTCATAACACGAGTGTTTAACGTCACACATCATTATGCCATAACACGTGTAATAAAGCGTGTTAATTGTGTTTACATCCGTGTAATGAGATGCCACGTGTTACTGTGTGTTAGCACGTGTTATTGTATGTTATGTGTTATTGGAGGTTAACACGTGATATTGCGTGTCAACACGTGTAGACTTTTCAATAGTTTCTTCCTATCATATTCTTTGTCATTAAACATGACACAAAAACATTTAGTTTATAAAATTTCATTTTAATTAATGTCAAAACACGACATAGCACGCGTGTTAAATACACGTGTTAACATCACACATCACACACATCACATGTCACGTTAACACGTCACAACACGCGTGCTTAATACACGTCATAACACGAGTGTTTAACGTCACACATCATTATGCCATAACACGTGTAATAAAGCGTGTTAATTGTGTTTACATCCGTGTAATGTAATGACACGTGTTACTGTGGGTTAGCACGTGTTATTGCATGTTATGTGTTATTGGAGGTTAACACGTGTTATTGCGTGTCAACACGTGTAGACTTTTCAATAGTTTCTTTCTATCATATTCTATGTAATAACACAACGCAGGTTATAAAAACTGATGCAATACAACATAACATAACACGTAAACATGTCACGTTAACACGTCACAACACGCGTACTTAATACACGTCATAACACGAGTGTTTAACGTCACACATCATTATGCCATAACACGTGTAATAAGCGTGTTAATTGTGTTTACATCCGTATAATGAGATGACACGTGTTATTGCGTGTTAGCACGTTATGTGTTATTGCGTGTCAACACGTGTTGGTGCGTGTTTTTGTGTGTTAACACGTGTTGTTGTGTGTTAACACGTGTAATTGTGTGTTGATACGTGTAATTGTGTGTTAACACAACGTGTGTTATTGCGTGTTATTGTGTGTTATGATCTTAACGGATCGGGGTAGCGATTTCTCGGTCTGCTAGGAATTTCTTTCCTGCTTACGATCTCAGGCTGCTCACCTTCTTAGACATCACCGAAGAAATAGCGATCTTAAATAGATTCGCAGATCTTTGGTCAGCGCAAGCGATCTATTAGGCTGAAGCACTTCAAGAAGATGGGCAGAGGGCAATAACTCATCGAAGAAACACCACCCCACCTCTGGTTGGCTCTGTAGAGGTCCTAAGTTCCATAAGAGGATGAACAGCACAAAGTAAGAAGAGAATCCTCAGCGGAATCAGGAAAACGACCCTATGAGAAAACAGAACAGAACAGATCTAGAGATCTACTGTTGTTAGAGAATGAAATTAAGATTATAAGATAGCACTAGAACTACTTTAGATACGTTTTTAGTGTTCCGGACCTTAAAAGATAAGACGGAACACTTATGGGTTTGATACGGTGTCTGTCTGTCCGTCTGTCCATCAGTCTGTCACAGCCCTGTAACTTTTGAACCGTTAGACATAGAGAACTGAAACTTTCGCTATGTATACATTATGTGAAAGCCTGCACAAGATGGCGGCAATGAATTTCATTTTGGGAGCCCTTTTTTGGGCACCTTGTATGAAGGGCAAAAAAAAATTATTTTGTTTCCCATCATGTGGCATATCAAATTAAAGAGAATTTTGCAAGGGCTCCATATATGTAAGAAATATTTTTTTTTTTACAAAATTTGTTGAACAAAAAAGCTTGCCAAACATTTGAAAAATGTTGTCCCCCCCCCCTAGCGGCCAGACCATGAATGCTAAAAATATGAAAAAAATTGGAGATACGTAGAATTTTGTGTAGATTGTGAAATAAGTACGAAAATTTCTGTATCTTCTATATTTTCTGAGAAAAATTAAAAAAATGGGGTATCTAGTTACCCCACTGTATCTCCCCCAGTTTTCATGTTTCGTAAATAATTTTTACAGTAGGTCATTACTGATACTAGGATTGGCTCAAAGTTTAAGTTTCATCCAAATCCGCTAAGTCGTTCCCGAGTTACAGAATTTAGAAGAGCGCATGGCCTTCTCTATATTCTCATCTCTTCTCTTGCTGCTATCTCATTCGATTTCGATTTTTCAAAAACTAAGTCATTTGCTCTAATGAATCGTATATGTTAGCTCTATGCTGCTATTGAAAGCTAAATAAGTTTAAAAAAACTTAAATTTTTTTTTAACTTTGGTTTTTTTTAAAAAAAAAAAAAAAAATTTCTTAAATTTTTAAAACTCCAAATGCTGTACTCCTTCGCATGTCAAGTATTGCCAGTGTTTTGCTTTACTTAAACCATTAAGTAAGCAAAGTACCGTTATATGCATTTTTATCCAAAAGGTTGGTACGCCTAAACTAACTGAAATATGAAATTTTATCAAAATCGTTGAAACCATTTTGGAAAAAACTCCGTGTTTGTGAAAATGGCACTACGTGAAGGGGCTCTAAGAGTAGAGCTAGAACAAAAATTTCAATGTCCCCTTTAGTGGCCATGCAATAGCTCCCTAATATGAAGTTTTAAGTAAATTGATTCACTCGTCATACAGACAGACAAACAGAATCGGCAGACACACTATAACGAGCTTTTCTGTCAACGTAATTTCAGAATTGTTTAATATCTCGAGTTTCAATTCTTGCACGAATACAATACATGCTTTATATCGAAAGTGCAAATTAAAATGGACTGGAATGTCAGCTCAGTATTACTAGGACATAAATACGTACAAGACATTACATTATTCATGTCAAAACCAGTATTAGGTGTACCTATGCAGGATATGAATTAATTGCCTTCTATTTAATGACAATATAAAATGTCCGGAACACTATTGCACGAGGCCCTCCTCGCACTTGCCCAATTTTTTTTTTTTTTTTGTTACTTGCGTGAAGTACTTTAGCACTTGTGTCTCATTAACTAATTTGGGGGTGCACTATCAATAACTTTTATAACGTCTACTTCCGATAACATGGCCCGCATTCTTAACTTCCACACACTATATTTATCACCAACAAAAGGTTTAATGTTTCTCTTCATTTTTAAATTTTCCGTTTTTTTTCTTTTATGTAGGTACGTTTAAAATCTTAAAAGGGGGGGTAAAATGTCGCTCATCACCTCCTCGTGGTACCCTCTGGATAAATACATAGTAGTGAACTAACGATGAACGCATGTCCAATCCGTCTACGCATGTGTAGCTAAACACTCGGACCTGCGCGAGCACATCTGGGTGAACTTTAGCACTCATGTAGGACCGGAAGAGGCATCTCTTGTTGACCTGAACGAGTATCACGTCTCAAAAGTCTAACAAGAGCCCTCAGAAGGAGGATAGAACGGCCTGGCAGATCGACAATAGACCAAATTTTCACACTCAGACAAATCCTAGAAAAAACCAACGAATTTCAAGTCGAAACCCACCACCTTTTCATCGACTTTAAAGCCGCCTATGACAGCATTCATCGTCTCGAGCTCTACCAGGCGATGGCCCAATTCGGGATACCGACAAAACTTATCCAGATGTGTCGCGTAACGCTGGAAAACACGCGATTCTTTGTGCAATTTGGAAACATCTCTTCGGAGCACTTCAAAACGTGCACCGGATTCAGGCAAGGAGATGAGCTGTCATGTGATTTCTTCAATATCGTATTGGAGCAGATAGTGCGCACGGCAGGTGTCAACACGGAAGGCACTATCTTTCACAAATCCGTCCAACTCCTGGGATACGCAGACGATATTGACATCATCGGAAGATCCCGGCAAGCCGTCGTAGAAGCATTTACGGCTATTGATGAGCAGGCGAAAGGAGTTGGTCTTGAAGTGAATGAGGACAAGACAAAGTATATGTTATCAACAAACAAAAATTTATCTGTCCAAAACATTGGGCAGAACGTCACTGTTGATAGCTATAATTTCGAGGTAGTTAAGGAGTTCACCTACCTCGGAACAAATACTAATCCTACAAATGACACCTTTGTAGAGATCCGACGACGAATAACCCTAGCAAACCGCTGCTACTTCGGTTTGGCAAAACAACTGGGTTCAAAACTCCTAACTCGACGGACCAAATAATATTTTTTCCAAAATGAGGCCGGCCAGACAGTTACAGACAGTGAATGGTGTTCGCTATTGTGAGATGATAACGAACTTTTTATGGCCCGAATTGGAAGATATGGATGTGGACGATATGTGGTTTCAACAGGACGGTGCTACTTGCCACACAGCCAGCAACAATTCAAGAGCTAAAAGACGAGATAATTCGGCACATTAACGGCATAGAACCGCAATAATGCCTCAGAGTCAACGAAAATTTGGACCATCGGATGGTGGTGTGCCGCCGAGATCTCGGCCGATATTTTGTTCTATACATAATTGAACTATACCAATATTATCATAATAAAAAGAAATGACAATAATTTCTTAAATAATTTGTGTTTTATTCAAAATCAACATCGGCCCTTAAAACTTAACCACCCTTCATATCAGCTCTTCTTCTTAGTATCCCAGTTAACTCCATTTAAATCCAAATAAGATGAAAAATCCCTCAAAGGCTAAACACTAAATAAAGGACCAGATTTTTTGGCGATGAGTCACTCACCACCCTCACAACATTTATTTACTGTAATACAACTTTTACATCAAGTTTTACATCAAGCATTATGTATATATATATATTTATTTTTTTGTATTTTATTAAAAAATATGATATATATATTGTATTTTTTCCATTATGCACATCAAGTAAAATCACATATGTAAAATTTAGGTTTTTTGTTATTTTTTTCTCCAAATAGGAAAGTAGTATCATAATTTCATCATTTATATATTTATTTATAATTCCTAGCCCGCAAGAACGACGATATATTTTGTATATAAAAGATTTTGTTTTAATTGTAAAAACAAAATGGATGTATAAGAAAAAAAAAATTTCCAAAAATAGTCATACTTCCAAAATATTGGAAATAATTAATTTTATAAAATATAATTTTCTTAACTAATTTTAATAAAAAAATGCATCACCTTAGAGTTCTTTTGAATGTTTTGGTCTTCCTGTGGGCTAGTAATTTTTTTTTTTTGTAGCTGTTACAAAAATAAATGCAGCATTAAATTATTAGTTTAGTTTAAACTTTTTAATGAATTCTTTAGTAATACTTTTTTTCAAGTCAAATTTTATTGTTTGTTCCCAATAAGACCGAAGCTCTTAAAGTCAGTCTTAGGTACAGGTATTTAGTCATTAAAATATTTTTATCCTTCTTTGTTAGTCAATCCAAATTCTAAATTTTCTAAAAAGGTGTTTTTTAGAACATTTATAAAAAAATAATTTCAATTTTTATTTTCTTCAATCACGCAATATATATTCAATTAGATCTTTTAAGTTTAATCATCTCTGTTACTGAATATATAATAAATATATTTACTATACCAATACAAGTATTGTTGACAATAGGTTTGTAGAATTATAAAACACACTTTCACACAAATAGGTATGTTTTACATATATAGTTTTCTTTATGTCTTTTAAGTTGATATTTTTTTTCTAACGTATCTTCATAATTATTCATATTAAGATATTATTTAAATTTAAGTTTATTCATTCACACAAATTTAGTTGCTTTTGCACATTTAGTATATTAATGTTTTGTTTTTGTTATCGGATAGTAATGACATTAAATTTATAAAATTGTACAACACACATCCACACAAAGATAGATTTATTCATATGTATTTTAATTTAATAATTTGTTCATGGTTATTACAAAAATAAATATAGGATTTTAAATAAATACAAACAGTTTCAGACATTATTTTAAATAAAGTTTTTTTTTTTACTTAACTTCAGTTTATTTGTAATAAAGATATTATTGTTTCCTGAAGCTCTTTAAGTCAGTCACAGGTTGGGGTTTAAGTCATGTTTTTCTTCTCATTAATAATAATATTTAATTAGATCTGATAAATTTTACAACATTTATATATATATATATATGGATCTATATTAAAAAAAAATCACATCGATATTTTTGACAAATTGGGACTGAATGTATTTATAACTAAGAGACCGTTATGCAAATTGCAAAAGGAAAACAAAACCAAGAAATCTTACAGTTTTAGTTGTGTGTCAGAAGGAATCTACGAGTTAAAATTCATACATACATATATCTAATTGTTCTTTTTTTTTTACTAACTTCAATTTCATGAAAGGAGTCCCTGACAAAAATTTGATCAAACCTAATTTTTCTGTTTCTTTGACTCTTCGTGGAGATTGGCTAAGAGTTGAGCCTTTGCTCGGTCGCGAGCCCAAACTCCTTCGTTGATTTGCCAGCAATGTACATGATTAGGAAAAATGTCATCATCATCGTGTTCAAACTTTATGTCTTGTTCTATGTCCTTTTTATCGATGAGATCTCGATCCTGTAGCATGTTATGCAAAACGATGCAAGCATCTATTATTTTCTGTGCTTGAGCAGGGGTGGCATCAATTGCAGCCAAGCATCGGAAATTTTTCTTCAAAACATTAAGTAAGCGATTGCTGCACTGTCTAGCTGCAGCATGCTTCTCGTTGAAGAGCGTTTCATCTTCAGACGTTGCTGGTCGGAATGGGGTTAATACCCAAGGGCATAACCTATAATGTGAGTCTCCTAAAAGGTTGTCTTAAATTAAACATCAAGCATCGTTTAGAGCTTATGAGACATACCCACAAGCCAGGAATCACCCTTCCTGTCAGCCCTATAGCGATGTTGCAAAATTGCATTGGTACGGCTTCTGTCCCAAATGATGTTATCTGAATTGGCGCCACCATTACCAGATACCGATTCAAGAATCTTCAAATTGTTATCGCAAATCTAAAATAAAGGTAAGCTGTATGGCGAGTATGTTTGCGTATGAATAAAAATTAATAAGCTAAGGTTGAAGCGAATTTTAGTGCAAAAAGTACGCGAACTAAATTTACTTACCAACTGTACATTAAATGAATAAGATCCATCTGGGTTGAGATATTGTTGATTGTTTTTTGCGTCCTTTGGTTTCTTGATACGAAATTGGTGACAGTCAATGGCGCCAATCACTCCAGGAAATGAAGTTTTTTCTGAAAATCTATTTTTTTTTTTATAAAATTAAAGAACTAAAATAAAAAAATAAAAATTATTACAAGGTGGCGCAAATGCTATTTTTATATATTTTTTTGAATAAACAACTTTGGTTCTGCTTTTGGATTATGTCGAAAAAATGATATCGGCTAATTGGCCACCACCAGAATTGATGATCATTCGGTCGCGATTCAGTCACTCTTGACAGAACTTCCAGCAATGGGCCACCGCATTCATGACCGATATTCTCTTTGAGGGCTTCAAGAGTCTGGCCCTTGGTGACATAGTCTCGTAACTTAAAAAAAAAAAAAAAAAAGAATTCTGGAACCAAAACGATAGATTGGGTCACCCGGAAATGCAAATCGTAACAATTATTCCACGTTCCCTAGGATTACCACGTGTGTATTGGCCTGTATTTTCTATAAAGCAGAATTGACATCTGCCGCTATTTGTAAAAATTATAGCATAGGGTGATTGCGCCACCTTGTACATGTAAGATATTCTAACCTTTCTTTGATCGGTTGATATTCCTCAACAGATGGGAATTTAACCCAAATTTGTGCCAACTTTTGTAGACCATCAGCGACCATCATAACGTTTTCAAATTGTTTTTTGTTGAAAACTCGGTTAAAATCGGCTTGAAATGTTCCATGAGCAAAGTAATGTAATGCAGCAAAAACCCGAATCATAATTGGAACTTGTGGCGTCTCAATGTGACGTGAAGTATCGACTATCAATTTTTGTACGGAGGCTCGGTCAAAACGATAGAGCTCTTGGAATTTTTCTTCACTCAACTCAAATGGATTGGTAGTATCTCGTAAGATACGTTGACGTACGACAAGATTGACATGTCTTTTTATATCCTCCTCATGGAGCAAATACTCACGGAATGAAGTTCCCATCATTTTGCGAGTTTCAGCTGTAGGATGAATTATTATTTCCCAAAGGGGGCTATAAACATTATGATTAATAACTAAATTAAGGATTTTCTGTTTTCGGAGGATTATCTACCTCTTGTTCCTGCTGCGTTTAGCACTCTTTGGTGGAGCCATTTCGTTGTTTTATCTGTTTAAATATAGCTTTTGTTTTTTGCGTAATCTAAGCTTTTTGATAAGGATCAATTGCTGTGAAAAAGGAAAACGATTGACATGAAGTTGTGTATCTCTGATTGCCAGCAAGCAGTGATTCATTTAGATGTGCTTTTTACTTGCACCTTTAATATAGGGCAAGTATTGGATTCGTGAAAAAATTCGAACTGGAGATAACAATGAATTCGGACATTACGATGGTAGAGAAGCTCGAAAAAGTCGGTCTGCCTATCTGTCTGTCTGTCGGTCTGTCTGTCTGTCAGTCTGTGTGTATGTACGCCGGACTGCAGCCTAAACGACTGGACCGATTTGTTTCAAACTTCATATCTGAGCTCTGTAGGGTCGCAGTTCGAGGCAAAATCGGAATTTTTGTTCTAGCCCTGTTATTAACGGTACTTTACTTAAGGCCAATTTCAGAAAAAGACGATTTTCTCAAAAACGGCTATAACGATTTTGATTAAATTTCATATTCGAGTTAGTCTAGACAAATGCTATAAGATGGCGTACCACGTTTTTGGCTAAAAATACGTATAACGGTACTTTTCTTATTAACTGATTTTAGAAATATGGCTATTTCTGGGCTAAAACTCAATGGATTTTTATCAAAATCGAAACGTGGGCAGGATTAAATATTTAATAAAATGTGGCATTTAAACTTATGCAAAATTTTTAAAAATATTTTTTTAATTTTTTTTTATTAAAAATTGATGCATTTCCAACTAACAGCATATAGGTGCAAGTACGTACGATCCAGTCATGCACTTTATTTATCTATAAATTTTGAGGCAGATGGCAGTATTATTTGACAATTTATTTGAAGCTCCTAATCTGCAAGACATATGGTGACCTATAATTTGCGATTAAAAAATCGTGGCGTTTTCTGTCGCTGGTGCGCGGACGGCCATTTCCTACAGCGACTACGATTTTTTAATCGCCGCGACAGAAAATCGCATGTGCGCGCCTAGCCTAAGTCGCCAAAAAATATGTGACATGCTGCATTTTTCTAGTTCCTGCGATTATTTAGTCGCAAGTGCGCGCGTTCGTATTAGACACCATGTGTTCCATTTTGCGCGACTGAACAGTAGAGAGATAGAAAATCGCCAGTGCGCGCACTGTTTTATATTATTGCGACTACTATTTTTTGATCGCGGCGACTAAAATCGCCAGTGCGTGCTAACTCCTTTAAATTCATATGATTCGTTTGTTTTGGCGACTATCGCGTCGCTGAAAAAATGTAACAAATCGCGGCATAATAATCGCTGCCATAACCATAAGCTCTGTGCGCGCATTCATATTGCAAAAAGTGTGTTTCATTTTGTGCGACTAAAAGTCGCGCGATTAAAATCGCATGTGCGCGCCTAGCCTAAAAGTACTTAAAGACAGTTTTAAACTAGATTGGAGAATATGTTTAAGGGATAGAAGCGATCCTTTGTCTTTACAAAACTCTGTAAACGTAAACCGAACAATATTTTCTTAAAAATATATTTCACAACTCATGCTTTATATTGCTTTATTTGCAAACAAATGATGTGATGATAGATTGCTATTTTTTCATACTCGATAATCGATATTTATCAATCACGTAATCACCCTTTGATTACTAGTAGCAAAATAAGTTTGCTTGTGTGTTTAAAAAAAAAAAAAAAAAAAAAAACAAACAAACAAACAAAACTTAAATTGCAGTGAAATGTAGTTAACATCTGAAAACACGTTACGCACTATTTGAAATTCTTATTTATTCAAAAATTTATCGACTCAAATATTAATACATAATACACTTTAGTCAAAAGTATACCAATAATTTTTAAATAGTCAGTTTTTACTTAAACTACTACATTTTCAGTGAATCTACTACATAACACTCCGCTAAAAATACTTATTGCTGAGAATAAAATGCAACAACTTGAATTGTTAATTGTTAACAAACCCTTATACAATTATTCTATTACTTTCTATTACTTTCTATTACTACGTTTTTCCTTTTCTCATTATTGAAATAGACAATATACTCTTTATAAGCGTGAACGTGGTTTCTTTTTTTTCCATTACCGAAAACCTTAGTTAGAGGCAGATAATTTCAATGCTTATGTACCTGGATAACTGATTTTTCGCGAACGAATCTAGCGGTCTCTAGGAAAAATTATTGACTAGATCTTAGCAGATTCTGGCAAGGAAGACCTTTGTTATAATTTTCATGAACGTAGTAAACTACGTAAACAAGTGAAAATAAATCAGCTCGAACATACAAGGAATATCTTAATATTTCTATGTGGCTCTTCACTGTTTTGTTTTTTTAGCGGGTTTAAGCAGTCTATATGTTTAGCTTCTGTCACCAGAGCAATGTCGCCGGTAAATCCAATTTTTGATTAGATCAACCGGGGATACCTCAATGAAATAAAACCCTGTGAAAGAGTAATATTTCACGTCTCAATTTAATGCAATCATTCAAAACAAATAGTAGACTTATAAATTCTTTTTATACATATAATCAGCGATGCCAGATGTGGAAAAATTCCCCCATTTTGGGGAATTTTTGAGTCAATGGGGAAAATGGGGAAAAATGATCTTCAAATGGGGAAAAAAACCGATGTCACACAAAATGTTAATTTCACATAAATATTAAAAAGCATTACACTAACAATTAGTTTCCAACTAAAAATGAAAAAAGAAATTAACTTGTTTAAGAAACTCAAGCGGTTGAATGTTAAATAAATTTCGAGCTGAACACAACCTACAATATCATATCTCACTGACTTCAACCGAATCGAAATCAACTGTCAAATGCGCAGATTTGCACATTCAAATTCAAAACAAAACACCGTCATTCACAAAACAAAGAAAGTTTCTCCGTTGCTATTGTGTTTATACCCTATCCCAAGGGTATATTAAGGTGGATACATAGTTTGTAACATAGAGAAATATTACAGTTAGACCCATTAAAATATATGTACATATACATAAATGATCAGCATCACTAGCCGAGTCGATTAAGCTATATCCGTCCGTCTGTGTGTCACCAGTTTTTGTGCCTTACATTTTGAGCTAGATCGATGAAATTTTTGTATACAAAGTCCTCGCAGAAGTAAGCAATACAAGTGTAAAAAAGTGGGCGTACTTTTCAAAAAACTTACTTTTTTAAGCACATAGGTAGATATTTTTCTACCCGACATATACTCCATACAAAGTATACGGCCACTCCCACGTTTTAGGGGCGTTTTTATCCAAAAACTGATTTTCGACAGTTTCAAAATAATAGCACCTTTTAGGAACAAAATACAGTATATGTTGAACATTTTTTTAAATCTGGCCACTACCACGCCCAGTTATTGAGAAAATTCATATTTTGGAGTCATTTTATAAGATATTTGAAAAAAGTTGCCTTAAGCACCAATATACGGTGGAAGAAGAAGCTAAGTGTATAGGAAAGGGATAGCGTATCAAACGATCCGCTCCAGAGAGATTGTAGCATTTTCATATGTTTTAATTACTATTTTTGTTTCAATAAAAGAAAATGAAATTGTTTTTGTTTTAAATTATCCTTTTGAAGTCATTAATTGTATGTTAGAAAAGAATTAAAATGGGGAAAAAACGCTTACTGAATGGGGAAATTTAAGAAAAAAATCGCCAAAAATGGGGAATTTCATCAAAAAAAAATCTGGCATCACTGCATATAATATTAAATATCATCCACAAGGATTATTTTCGATACGAAAACCCTCGATATGTGTATCAATAACCATCTCAGATGGAAAGATCACATATTCGAGGTCGCCAAAAGCGCAGCAAAATGTCTAGGATTCCTAGGGAGAAATACTTTACCACGACTGATTTGGCCTCAATCTATAAGGCATACATCCGCCCTAAACTGGAGTGCAACCCTCACATGTAGTCAGGTGCGCCCAAGACTGTTTTTTTACTTACTGGATAGAACCTAAAAGCGTGCGTTAAGACAATTGAGAGTTCCATAGTCTCACTGGAGCATAGAAGAAAAGTCTCATGCTTTTCCCTCTTTTATCGCTCTTTTCATCAAAAATGCTCAAGCGAAATAGCCAACTGTATTCCCCTCCTTCAAAATTTCACCCGCAATACGCGTCACGCTTTGAATGCAAATCAGTTCATAAGCCGAACAACACGTACATACATATATGGAACGAACTTCCAGGATCTGTGTTTCCTCATCATTACAGCCTTCAAACATTTAAAGCCAACGTGCACAAGTACCTCCTCTGTAACGCTTCTCCCTTTTCCTAAACGCCCGCGGACTGAATCTTCAATATAAGGGTATTCATATCCCCTTTGGTGCGCGCCGTGGCGCAGTGGTTAGTGCGTTGGAATACTGCGCAAAAGGTTCCAAGTTCGACTCCAGAAAAAATACCATCAAAAGTTTTTTCACAGCCTCACCTCTTCCGAGTGTCTGACAAACATTCAAGAGAATTATTGTCATGAGAAAGCATCTCAAAATCCCTCTGCCCTTCGGATACGGCATAAAAGTGTAGGTCCCTTCTCTATGTGCAGAAATGTATACCACGCACAACATGTACAGTTGTGAGAAGCTAAGTCTTTGCCCTCTATGGACTGCTTACGGCCTAATATTTTATTTGGTGCACGCAAATTATAAAAAAAAAAAACAAAAAAAAGTCATCAAAATCTCGAGATGGAAAATCTGTACGAATCCAATACTTGCCCTGTGTTATAGGTGCAAGTACAAAATCACTAAAAAATATTTGCGTAGCTTGAACTGTTTGTTTTTAATTTTTATTTTCTGATAACATAGATAGACAAGTGATATTATGTACTCCAATTATCCTGTAATGACATCCAAAACTTCATTCCCCATTGGTTAAGGGTTGTTTTTATGGAACAACCATATCCTTCCCCAATAAAACTTTTGTTATCTGTATATTTTCACGGTCTAAAATGTATCTATACTGATATAAAACTGCAACTGCATTTGCATTTGTCAGCAACAATTCTGTATAAGGATATGCAATGAAGGATACGAAATCGTAGTACAAAAAGTAAAGATTAAAGAGAGGTGATTTACATACATTTTGTTTTGATTAAGTCGATTATTTGTAAATTTTTCTTACAATGTAACGACTTATCTGTTTGGAGCACCTAATGAACATTTTTTGTATGTATAGATATATTTTTTTATATGCAGGACTTACCTAAATTCGGTGCTGAGTGCCGAATATAACTTTCATATTTTGAGAATATATTCAGGCAAATTTGAATTTCGATATAAGCAGGTAAGAAGACTATAATGCATGAACAGTATACCTACTTTCATACATACATTTCCCGGCAAATTGTTGATTCTTTTCACATTAACATTTTATATGTTATTATTTTCAAGGACTAAATTTTGTTGATATACAGAAATGATTTATTTTTTTATCTACTTATAAAACTGTGACAAAATTTACGATATTTTTTAAGTTAGTTTTAAAACCTTTTTTTTTTTATACATAATATACTTTAAGAATTTGCTTTTACCTTTTTCAGCACTTTTATTCTCAAACTCAATAAGATTTGTTTTACAAAATACAAATATGGTTTATTTTTAAATACACATGTAACTTTTTTGTTTTACAGATTTCTGTTTTCTTCTTAACACTGAGATTATTCAAAAATATTAAATAAATTTAAGGACTGATAGATGGATGGACTGTTCAACAGAACGTTCTTCCGTGGAATAATAACGTTTCAATGGTTTTCAAAATTCGTATACACATTAAATAGGACTTATCAATGCGCATGCACTGGAAAAAATGCTTTTCGTCCTGTCCAAAGGGTATGTTAAGTTTGACAATTACAAAAGTTTGTAATATGGACAATTTTTGAAGATATACCCAATAAAGTGTATTTTCTATACAAATGAAATTGAAATGCGGTTCTTTGTTTTTTTTTTTTTCCTTTTTATATAATATGAAAAAGTTACTCGGAAAATTGGAAAATTCAGAAACAAAAAGCAAGTGCACTTTACGGAAAAAACCAAAAAAATGTCAATAGTTGGCGCTACAGCAATAAAAGCGCATTCTGTCACTTCAACTTTCCAAGACCTTGTTGATGGTTTCTGTTTGAAACTTTGTTGCCAGCCTCATTTTAGAAGTCTCACACTCTCGGCTACAGCAATCTGTGCACAACGTACGATGACGGAGACCATAAGTAAATTTCTAAAGGAGGATATATGCTGCAATGGAAGTCGAGGAGGTTCTGAAGAGGGAGATGAAAGAGAGGAAGAGACCTAAGGTTACGTGGGTTTGTTTGAAGAGAAATAATTTCCAGTAATGCGGGGGAATCGATGGTAACAGTTAATTATATATACAAGGTTAATCAAATTTAACCGATCTACAAAGGGGGGGGATATAATTGTAGGCCCATGGGAGACCTTGAAACCTGCGCTGCACAGCTTCAATTCTTAAAACATGAAATGAAGACCAAACTTGGCTTGCGTACTCAAGGAGGGGTCTGTCTGGATGTAAAGCGATTTTGTAACGTAAGAGCTAGAGAATTTTTTAGACCAACGTTTTATGAAACCAAGAGAAAAATTGGCCTTAAGTATAATCTGGTCAATGTTGGAGCGAAAGTTAAGCTCCCTGTAACAAATAATACCCAAATCGCGCACAGAGGACTCTGAGGGAATGGAATGAAGAAGAAAGATATAGGATTTGCGGGGTGAGGGTAAGCGTTTGCGAGAGAAGGTTATGGATTGAGATTTACTGACGTTAAGTTCTAAAAAACTATTGACGCACTAAGTGTAGAATGAGTTCAGGTCTTTTTGAAGAGATAGAGAGTCCGTCGCACTTTGAATGTCATCGATAAGCTCGATCCCCAAAGAAGAAAACCCATAAACTTGTAGCGCCACAGAAGCTCAGACAACCTATCCTAAAGTTGGAGGCCCAAGACTACTGATACACGGATGGACGTGACTCGGCTACTTGTAGTTTGTACACACGAAAGCATGTATGTGTGTATATTTTCTAATACACGAGATTGCAGAGGACTCGCTGCAGGCAAGATTTTCATCCTTTCTATCATGTCGGTCGCAGGAATGAAGTGGTGCTCTAAAAATAAACACGTTAAATGATACTTACCGAGAAGGAATGGAATCTTATATAAAGCTTTAGCTCAATAAATTCTGAAATGTTTTAAGAATTTGAAAGAATAACGCACACGATTCTCACACAGGTACCTAGCCATTTTATTTGGATATCATTAACTTACACAGAGTGAAACTTATATAATATATCCTTTAAAGTTTTAACACATTTATACATTTATACAGATCTATATTGACGATGACGACTGATGACTTATCCAGTGGCTTTTATTTATATCTACTCAAGAACAGTAAAAGTGAGCTGCTTACTGCGCGAGCTCTCAAAACGATTTGGAGTCTTAATATCTAACAATGCCAGGATACCAACAAAAAGCAGTCCAACCAGCAAAGCACTGACAAACAAACCGGACCAAATTGGTACCGTAGTAAAGCCTACACAATCGTAGGCATCGCTAAAACGATTAACATTTTTCTTCAACCAAGGTTGCACCTGATAATCGCTTATGGTGAGGTTATCCTTCTCGTTACGAAAAAACAGTGTGCGTGTTGAGCATCGATAGGAGAAGCCCTTTGGAGCTATGATATCGGGTCCATCCAGGGGCATGATGTTGTGATACTCCTTGTATTCGACTTCAACCGATGACAATGACCAATATTTGCTTGCAGACATTGTGAAATTGAAGCGCAAACGAAGTCGAGTGTTGTTGACCTTGAATCCAATATTTAGACGACTCCAATCGTTGCGGTCATCAAAAGTGTTCTCCTTATCGTGCTCCATCAGGGCAAATGAATGCTGCTCTCCACCGACTTGGATGTTAAGCTGTGGTGCTGATGTCGTGTATAATATGGCCTTCCCAGGAGCCCGATAAATAAAATTGATCTCGGTTGGCTCATCTGCGGTTGTTGTCATGGCAGTTGTTGTTTGTTCCTCATTCACCTCTCTCTTATGTATGTAATGCATATCTTCCTCACGGTACGATAATATGCCAATAACTTTACCTTCGCCATATAAGTTCACGGAATCCTTGAAAAGGGATGCTATTTGTTTATCCTGCTGTGATGCTGAGCCCGAAAGTTTAGCACTTTTAACATTGCTATTGCAATCAAATGGTTCCACGGCGAGACTATGTTGTGGAAGGTATGCCCAAATATTTTTCGAAATCAATTCACGAAACTTTGGATAGTTGACGCCATCTAATCGGCTGGTATTGTTACGTATGAAAACTATAACTGCCTTTGCCTCGCTGAAAAGTGCTGTAAGACTCTCTCGGTCAGCTTCAACGAGAGCGGGAAGCTTTAGTTTTTCTAGTTTTTCAGTGCCCCATAGAAGAAATGGTCCTGCCAGGATAGCACGTGAAAATCCGACATAACCGAGAATTACTACAATGGTTATCCACTTCATTTTTCTTCACTAAACTGAAGTGGTTAAAGTATTGCGAACAACTAACCGGTTGCTTATGACAGCGAATCGATAAATTTTTCACTTCTTTAAGGACATGCGCTGTGTTGAGATTGAAGTCCTGAATGGTACAGGACGCGCGCATAAAAGGGGGTGGTAATGCAAAGTAATGTATCTACAATTAGGTCAGGATTGCAGCATCCCTATAGTAATATTCCGACTTGTTTTAGGGATCAATATTGCATTTCATTTCAAAAGTTAAAGTTCTGTAATTTTTAATTAAGTTAAACCCCTTCCTACGTGCCTTTTACTCCCTGTTCGCAGTGCCCAGCTCACCTTGTCATAAGTATTTCCATTGATTGTAAGAGAAAGTATCTCTTGTTTGGAATTTAATTATTCTGCTTACTCTATTGATGGGAGTTATTTTTACTTATCAAATAAATCAAATTGAACGTTGCTTTGAGTTGTAGGTTAAAAGTAGCAGTAGAAGGTTAATTGCAATTAGGTGAATTGGAAGGAGATGGTGACCTCTTAATGAAAGGATTTTTTTTCTGTTTTAATACCGATTGGTAGGAGATGAATATGTCACATCTTAAGTACACATAAAGGCTGTCAAATCTGACCGCATAGATAAGATAACTTCTAGTTCAGTTTTCTGTCAGTGTAATGGTGCTTATGGAAGGACCGGAGGCTTGTCACCGAAAAAGGTTCTCTGGAACTATACGGTCATGATAAGAACATTTCTAGCTTATGCGTTGGTTGTTTGGTGGAAGGGAAATACGTGGTTGTCTCTTGCGCCAAACTACAAATAACAGTCTGTCTCGTGTGCACGAAAGCCTTTTCGAGTACTCCGGGCTCGGCTCTAGACGCAATGCTGAATCTCCCTCCTCTTGATTATATATACTTAACATCTTGAGGTGTTCGTTAAAAGCCATTCACCTACCCCATGACTCTGGTCTCATGAATATGCTGCCAGATGCTATGACTCTAAGGATTCCGCTGCGGCGCTACTGCCAACGTCTGAGCCAGGAATGGAGTGTTGTCGTATTTTCACAGATGGTTCCAAAACCGATTAAGAATCAGGGCCTGATGTATTTGTGGAAGACGGTAACACAAAACTGCAACAGTCATTGGGTAAGCATGCCTCTGACATGTGCATCTGAAAGGGTGAAAGGGTCGTAGTATCTGTGCGTGTAGTGACAGTCAAGGTGCGCTAAATCCTTTAACCACATAAAAATAGTCGGTGAATGCAAGAGAGCTTTGAACTATGCCGGAATATTCAATTAATTGACTGGGTTCCAGATCACCTGGTATCACGGGAAATGAAAAATCCGATGAGATTGTCTGAACCTGCGTAATGATCAGGGCTTCCATTTCTGTTTGGGTGTCTTACGAACACAATTGTGCATGTCATGTCTCTCCTGGATGTAGGCAGACTAAACGGATGCTCCCAAATGTATCCGTGGCATCCTTGATGTCTCTCAACAGAAAAGATTGCAGACAACTTATTGGCGTTCTAACACGGCACTTTGATTTTGCTAAGCATCTTAATATGATTGGCGCAAACATCATCCAAGGGGCCCCAAAAAAGACCCACAAAATTGCAATTGGCAGGGTTGTGACATTCTGACAGACGGGAAAACAGACGGCCAGATACCGTTCTGTTCTGTCTTTCATTTTAAGGTCCGGAACACTAATAAGGGCAAAAGTAAGATGTCTCCAAGATACAGTAGACGTCCAATATAACGAATGATATAATGTTTGAAATCGTTCGCTAGATCGAAAGTGATTTTTTACACATCTATTACGATGTTCATTGAAAAAGTGCATATTTTTTGCCTTTATATGCTCATTTTATGTTGTTAGTGTTCCGCACCTTAAAAGGTAAGACGGAACACTTATGGGTTTGATACGGAGTCTGTCTGTCCGTCTGTCCATCAGTCTGTCACAGCCCTGTAACTTTTGAACCGTTAGAAATAGAGAGCTGAAACTTTCGCTATGTAGACATTATGTGGAAGCCTGCACAAGATGGCGGCAATGAATTTTATTTTGGGAGCCTTTTTTTGGGCACCTTGTATGAAGGGCAAAAAAAAATTATTTTGTTCCCCATCATGTGGCATATCAATATAAAGAGAATTTTGCAAGGGCTCCATATATGTAAGAAATATTTTTTTCTGGCAAAATTTGTTGAACAAAAAAGCTTGCCAAACATTTGAAAAAAATGGAATCTCAGCATAGTATTATTAGGACATACCTACGTACTAGGCATTACATCGTTCATATCAAAACCAGTTTTAGGTGTGCCTTTGCAGGATATGAATAATATTGCCCTCTATTTAATGACAATATAAAATGTCCGCAACACTTTTGCACGAAGTCCTCCTCGCACTTGCCCAATTTTTATATTTATATTTTCTCGAATCGAATTGGTCGATCTTCTTCGAACGTTTCTTCGATTCCTTGGTAACTTTTATCTTCATAGGGTTTGAAGACGTCCTCAAGATACTCTGCAAAAATGTTTGCTTTCTCTTGGCTGCTTTTTGCCCAGATACCTTCTTTGGTTTTTACTGGTTTTTATATGGGCAATTGGTCGGTCCATTTTCTTTGTTGCCTTCCAGAGCGAGTAGTCGGTACTAGCATCATTTGTAAGACAGCTAAGGAAAGTTTTTAAAGACTTGTTCTTGAATTCTTTTATAGAATTTCTAAGCTTATTATTTAAGTTGTTTAGTGTGGTTTTGTCGCTTGGCGCCCTTGTCTGTTGCCAACGCTTGCTAGCTTTCCTCTTTCGAATATTTCGCGAGGGTAAGATGCCTAATCTTTTTTGTTGTTTTAGGAGTTGCTCCACATGCAGCATTTGTATTTGCACTGCTTTTTCTAGTTCGTCTACTGTTTGAATAGCTGACGATAGTTGGATGATTTCTTCCAACATCTGTCGAAAGCAGTTCCAATCAGTCCTATTAACAAGTTTTGAACTTTGTTCTTTTATCGTTATTTTATCGCCAATTGTAAGAAGGACTGCGGAGCGATCTGATTGAAGATCAGGACCTTCTTCCACATTTATTTTATTTGAGGATATATTTTTAGATATAAAGAAGTCTACCAGATCTGGGATTTTATTCCTATCTGTTGGCCAATTGGTATATATTTTAATATATTTATAAAGTTCTCTGCCTGTAGTATTTGTTAGACAAGCTCCCCAATATTTATTATTAAAATCCCCTCCCACGATTAATCTATTATGAAATATGTGAAAAAGATTTTTAAAGTCACTAGTCTTTATTCTATAGCTAGGAGAGCAATATACTGATGCAACGGATAGTTGGCCACTGCTCGTTTTTATGCAAATGGAAATTCCTTGAATTGCACATAAATGGAATTTTGCTTCTAAATGGTGCTCAATCGTATTCTTTATTACCACTGCAGCCCCGCCTTTTGCGCAGTTATGTGGATGTGGGGAGTGATATGATTTAAATCTCATCAGTTTAAGGTTAAAATTTAATTTGAAGTGCGTCTCTGAAATAAGACATGTGTCTATCTGGTTTATGTCGAGAGTCACTTGTATCTCATCCTTTCGATTCTTGCAACCATTTGCATTCCATTCTAGAATTTTTATTTTATGTAAAATTAAATTCAAAACATAAGATACTATGCTGAGAGTGACAATATTGCATAAAACAAAAATTGTAGTGAGAAAAATTTCCAGTCACAAATATATTCGTTATATCGGGTAGTAATTTTGTATGCAAGCGTTCGCTATTTAGAGATGTCAATGTAATTTTTCTACACGTTCGTTATATCGAAAATTCGTTAAAAATGGGTATTCGTTACATTAGACGTCTACTGTAACTAGTTTTGTAGAAAAACGCTTCAGTTGCATAGCTGGCGGACAGTCAGACAGTCCAGATGCCCATCCCTATAATGGGCATACAAACATTTTAAAATTTGAAACTATACTTCCTACGTAAAAGGTGGTACTACAAATTATTTTACCTTTTTCGATACCTTTTTCGCATTCATAATATAAAAGGTATCACTCAGCTTAAATCAAAGAAACTCCTACATATATGCATCGCCAGCAACTAAATATTTAAGGTCGTCAACCCGAATTCAAAGAATTCATATCAAATTGCTTGTAGATTTTTTTTTTCATCGTGAGTTAGAGTTTTCTTTAAAATTACAAAAAAAAAAAAAAAAAAAACATATGTATATTCCTATTAAGATGTGCTTCATCATCCCAAATTTCACGTGCACAAACAGAAATATGTAACATAGTTGTATGTATAAAGCTCTTGTAGTGGTCTCGTGAAAATGTTCAATGATTTTTGACGCTGCCCATGACACACTGGTGGTATGGACACCATAGTATACGGATGTACCATCTACGTATGTCTGTGTCAGGCAAACGAGCAACATGGTTTAGTCTTTGGTTTTTACGATGGTATTCAAAACTTTCCAGTGATCGCAGCGCCATTCTGTTAGTGGATTTTATTTAAACTTATCGTCACTTTCGCAGTAAATTGGCTTATGTTTTGATAAAAATGGAAATGCAAAAAGAAGCTAATGAAAAAATAAATAGCAATTTGGTACAGTGTTGTCAACGAGCACTACACAGTGTGTATGTTTACCTCCATGGCGTTGTCAATACCATGGTACTCATATTATAGTACAAATACGACCTGTGTGTCTAGGTGTAACAGATTCAAAGAAAAAGTTTTCCAAAAAAAAATTCCAAACATTGAAATGCTATTCCGGCCTCATTGTTGAAGCTACGTCTGTCAAATTGGCTGTCAATTATAAGGTCTGTTCTGCCAAATCAATAGGGATATTTATAGCGTCCAACAACATGTGCAAATGACAACATTGTTTTATGAAAACAAGAAGGAAACACTTCTCATATGGAAAAACCTTTAGGTATGACAGCAGCTACCTAGTACTACTATTGAACCATAAATAATATTTCTTTCAAATAACTGCAAGTTCATGCGACCAAGACTTGAACTTAATTTACTCGAAAGTCCTTGAAATTCTCAACATAACCATAACCATTCTGGAAAACCTCGTGCTTGTCTACAACCCCCCCTGCCAAAAAAGATTTTTGGTCATTGTATGTTGTGATTTCCTGATTTTTTTTTATCAACATTTAGGTCATTTTACTTTCATGAGACCTGTTGTTCTACTCATGTTAAGCACGAGAATTTCCTACACTATTGGTGGTGTTCAATAATTCTAAATCAAAATGTTTTGATTTTTCATCGGTATGCATTTTGTATTAAATATTCTCAAAAGTGCATTCCCATTCCCACACTCTGATACCGAATACTGGTACTGTTTAGACACCCTCATCATTTCGAGTTCTTTCTTTTTAAGGACATTCCAAAAATGTGACCACAAAAAGTAAAAATCAAAAAATAGTGAAATGCACAATGATGCTGTACGCATGCCCCACTAAAATATTCACTTGGAAGCATCCTTATCCATTGCAAGCAAGCAAAGCTCTATGCTGTGTTCAGTTGTAAGCTCAGACATCATCTCTCATATTAAGGATAAAATTATCCCGATCCCCGTAGAGCGTAAAAAAGGCTTTCCGCGAAAATCCCCCATTTAGATACTCAAGTCTCAGATATTTGTGCTCGGAACTTTTACTTCTTGTGCGTAGAGAAATGAAAAATCTGAACTCTACTACTGCTAATACTTTTCTACTCTCACTTAATCTTTCTCTGGCTATCTGTGAATATGTTTTATTATTTTTTTTTTTACTTGTTTCCCTTCTGTCTCTGGTTTTCTTCTCCTCTCCATGTGTGTATCTGTTGTGCATTTGAATCCTATAAATTGTCCTCAGTCCGCATCCATCGCTTTTACAAAATTCTCGTCTCCCTCCGTTTGACGAAATAGAATACAAAAAAAAATAAAAATAAGAATCAGTGAATATAATAATTACTTCATTTTCTAGATATAAATTAACGACCGAAACATTAAAAACAAATTGTTTTGAATTTAATTACCTGAAAAAAAAAAGTGAAAAATCAGAACGGGGACATCAACTCGCATATCTTAACCTAGGAAACAAAAAAATTATTGGTTGTGTTCTAATTAGTTTCAAAGAGCAGTCTTTAATTAATAGTAGTTGTAGTTTGTTGTTTGCAAATCGAAATATAATCTCCTTGTGTTTTTATGTGATGTGAAAAAGCCTTAATTGTGTGGTATTAAAAATAAATATATAATAGAAAGACAAGTGTTTGCAGTGACGGATTGTGTAGAGTCCTTATTTGGACGTACGTAAGTTTGTTAGAGATAATCACGTGTAAGCCCATCAAAAAATAATTAACCTATATTTTCGTAGGGAAGAAGACCATAATGCTCATCCAAAGTTCCAAGGCTTTTCAAATATTATATCCTTTTGACTTATACATATAGGTATAACCCTCATGTACTAGATTCTACCCACATTTCTAATGAATGAATATTCAGGACTCTTGATGGTGGTTATTCTTTTGAAAATCTATCTGAAGAGTTGATGTATTGAAATGGAATAGGCAAAGGAAACTCAAGTATAATTGTGCTGCTTGCTGTTGATGGTTTACAAATGAAAGCTGTTGATATGTGCTATACGTAGTTCGCGGTATAGAATCCTTTTTGTATCCTACATTAATTTAATGGGTGGTAGGTTCTGCTGCATCTGGGCAGGCAAATATTGTTGTAATGATGTTGCTGTTCTGGGTCAAAGATGCTGCATCTTTGGGTTTCTCTCAAGGACGAGACAATTACTTTGATGATTGATATATTTTTATTTTTATTTTTTTTTTTCATAATTCCTGCATATGCACAAGTGAGTAGACACTTTCTGAATAAAAAAATTATTCTGTTTATCGTTACAATTAAAAGTGGAAGGCAAATTTTATTTATCATATACTCATATGTATAAAATGTGACCCAGCTGCTCTGTGGGTTTCCCCGCCAAAATTCATTTAAATACCTAGGTTAGTCCTGGTGCTTCGATTGATTTAATTTGCATTTTTATATTGTAAATCCTCTCACCTCCCTTATTTCTCTGATTGAATGTCCACTAGAGCAGAAACCATTATGTTTACATTCATCCATTGAGGCAGGACTCTTAATGGACTTGTAGATTGATGACATTTGGGAATACGCCCACAGTTTGTTATCATAAAGAGATTAAAGGGATTATTAAATAAACCCAATTGAACTTAATTATAATTAACGTTGTCGCAGGGAATCTTGACAGACGTGGTACTTCTGGTATGTGGGCTGTTTCGGGTGATTGAATAACAACGAAATGTATTATTCCATTCAGGTGGGCTTTATTTTAAACGTTGACATTTGAATATTTTAAGCAATTGCATAAAGTGTGGGGGTGGTAGTAAAGGAAATGGGTTGAGGGGTACGATGTACGAGTATGTACACTGACCCAGATTTAGTAAAATGTTTTGACATTGAAAAAGGCTCTTGTGTTCGACGGTGGAGGCATACTGATTACTTGTTTGATTGACTACAATGTTGGTGCATAGTTAGGATAGCATTTAGATTTGATGACGATGGCAATGGAGAATTACTCAAGAAATATAAAAAACTCTCCTCTGTGATCATGTATAATATGACAAGCCGCAAGCCGCAACATCCACCTGAGCACCTTTTATCCACTATCTCTCTATCCCCACTACTATCTATCAATTTGTCTATCTGACTGTCAGTCACCAGCTTTTGGGTTTAATTGTGTGTAAAAAATAACTTGTCAGGTTTTGACAGCATTATGAATGCGGAGAAAAGTAAGTGGGATCTGCCCTGCAGATGTTGCATTGGGCATTTGAACATTTTAATTTCATAAACATAAGAGATAGAACAAATAAATAAACGCTAGACCATAAACAGCCCATAGAGGGCCAAGGCTAGCTTCTCACAACTACTACACGTGTTGTGCGTGAAATATATTTGCACACGTACAGAAGGGACATATAATTTTATGCCATATCTGAAGAGCAGAGGGTTTTTTGAGAAACTTTCTCATGAAACTAAATACTCTTGAACGTATGTATGTCGGAAGTTCGGAAGAGGTGAGTCTGTGAAAAAAAATTAGAGTTAATTTTCGTGGATTCTAACTTGGAACCCACGGCACCTACCCAACATAAGAAAAGAGGTCCTGATACAAATACAAGTACGCCTTATTGCCCTCTGTTGTTTTTACTTGCACGTTTAAGAGAAAATTTTCGATCTCGAAATTTCGATAAATTTTCACATTACCTTTATAGAGAAGTCGCAAAAAAGGGAGTCTTGTAATTCTGTCTGTCTGTCACCGAGGCCACAGCCTACACGTGTAAAAGTGTAAATGGATTCTGATAAAACTTCGGATTAAGCGTCTGTAGACCCTAGAGGCTAAATTGAAATTTGTGTTTTAGACCTGATATTAACGGTAAATCGTAAAAAACTAATTTACTTGAAAGTGGCTACATGCTATTACATGTCTAATAACATTTTGGCCAAAAATCGGTAAGAAAGCACTTAAGGTTAATTCGATTAAAAGCCAGTTTGTTAAACCGATTTCATTCAAATCTCAAAATTCTATAAAAGTAGGCTAAGCTGTAAGATGGCGTTCCGGTTTTTTTCGGCTAAAAGTTAGAATAACGGTAGTTTTTTAGGGTTATAACCAATTAAACTGAAAACAGCTCGAACGAATAGTATTGTGAAGTCTTATAAAATAGCGTACCAAATTCTTAGCCAAAACTTGTCCTCAACGTTACTTAAGAAGAAGTCAGTTTACTCGATAACGGCTCTACAATTTAATTTCATATTTGAGTGAGTCATAGTACTTACTATAAGATGGCGTACTATGTTTTTAGGCCAAATTATTTATAATGGTCGTTTGCTTATTAACTGGTTCTAGAAATTTGGCCATTAATTTACAATTAACATCATAAAAGTGCAAGTACGTACGTACGTACCAGTCGTGCACCCAGATCTAAAGTTTACACAATTGTTTTCTTGACAACTATTCAAAATTTTAGGGACGTCGGATATATCAAGTGATGATTTAAAATCCGTGACGCAAACATGGCATTCAAACCATCTGTCAAGAGATAGTGCATTTAATCCGAGCTTAGGTCACTAAATTTTCTCCTTCTTGGCTCAATTTTTACCTATTGTTCTGAAATTTGGAAATAAATATTGTTAGATAAAAAACTATAGAAATTCATTTTTTTTTTTTTCAAAAACTATAATAGACGCTAACTAAGAGAGCTTTTGTTACTTCCTTATATCTTCCCAATCCCTTTGGATTTTGGATTCTGTCAGTTATTTTTTTTTTAGTGGGAGGAAATAAACTGTATTGTAATTCTTTCTTCGCTCTAAACGCCCAAAAAATAAATCATTGTTTCTTTTCTTCTTAAAGTTCCCTACACCTCAAACTAATTGGGATATCCTTTGCTCCTAAGTTTTATAAAAAAAAAAACAAAACCCTCAGTTCATCCCCTGCCAAAGTTGGGAATATACAAATTTAAGACGGCAAGAATAGAGTGAACCGAATAAGATTATATTTCAAGGAGTCATGTCATGGGAGAGCATTGCTTCGAGAGACCTTCTTAGGTAAGAACTCAAATTGTCCATCAAACTTTTTAATTATGACGGAAAATCAAACAGAAAACGATAATATTTTTCCCAGCAGCATACCGCACAGTCATAACCTTTCCGCAACGCACCTACTAGCATCTCCCGATGGATCTCGCTACTTACTTGAAAATTCAACGGGTAATAAACTCATTTAAAAAAAAAAAAGGTTGCCATTGGCTGAACTCTGTAGTGGAGAGGCAAACCGTCGGTGCGAGAAAGTTTCATGTATTTTCAAGTGAAGTACTTCAGAAATACTTTGAAAAAAAAAAAACTGCTCGCTTCGCTGTTTTCCCTCCCCCACACGATGTCATTATATATTCGCGTTTGTTTGTTTATTTTATTTTTTTAGATATTTGTCAATTGGATGAAAGCTTCTCACGGTTGGCTGGATACGGGTCAAGTCCTGATGGAACTTCATTATGGGCACGTCATGGCTTTTCAAGATCCCGCAATTCAGTTATAAATTGCTTTCTGGCATGTCAACGGAGCTTAAAACAGTATCTAGCAAGGAGGAAGGTAAGCAATATTGTATTAATCGATTAAAATATTTTTGTGGGTTTTAAACGGTCTTAAGGTGATGAAAACATCTCCTAATGATAAAGTGCCTTAGAGCCAAAGAAATTTATTTGGCTAAAGCTAAAAAAGAAAATATCTTCTTCTTAACTGAACTTAAAAAATGCTAAAATTAACACCATGCTTCCACCAAACTGAAATGGCGAGGTTTGGATAATTTTGTACCGAATGTCATTTTGAAGTGGCGGGAAACAAAAACACAAACAGCTGTTTGGTGACTGTCGCAATCAGTGATGGGACTTGAGAGTTTGCAAATTGGGAAACCAAAAAAGTGGTCGATGCAAAAAAATTATTTGTATGTAAATAAAACACACTGCATAATATAAATGAAAAATATAAATACCACTCGCGATTTCGTTTGGTGGAAACATAGTATAAGACTATCCCGTGAAGTTTTTAAGAAAACTTTTCTGAAATGGCCTCATCGGAAACAAACGAAAATAACGTCCAACGCGGTAAAAGAAAATTTAAGTCTTCCCTAATCCATATTTGAACAGCCTAACAGACCCCGAGTTTTGTCTTTTTGAGGCTCAAACACTAAAATAACAAAATCTCTCAGTTAATTAATATAAACACTTCAATTTTCTTTAAGCAATTTTAAAATGAATGCAATAATCTGAAGATATTTTCAATACTTGGTTTCATCAGTAGACAACTCACCAGACCTTATCCGCATGAAATCCTGAGTTAAACTTTTATATCCATCTCTCTTATTCTGTTCAAAGAGGGATATTGGAATACTAAATTCCCGAATAGAAAGACAACATACATGAAATGACAAAATAATGATTAAGGACTGCCAATTAAAGTTTTGTATCCGAAAGAGTTTAGAGGAGAAGAGGGCCAGAGAAGATGTCCTCAAAAGAAAATAAAGTGCACGACTGGATCGTACGTACTTGCACCTACATGCTGTTTGTTGAAAATGAATAAATTTTTAGAAAAAAAATAATTAAATTTCAAAAAAAAAAATTGAAAATTTTTGCATAAGTTTAAATGCCACAATTTATTTAACATTTAATCTTGCCCACATTTCGATTCTGATCGAGTTGTTGAGTTGAGTTTTTGCCGAGAAAAAGCCATATTTCTAAAATCAGTTAATAAGAAAAGTACCCTTATACCAAAAACGTGGTACGCCATCTTATAGAATTTGTCTAGGCTAACTCGAATATGAAATTTAATCTAAATCGTTAGAGCCGTTTTCGAGAAAATCGTCTTTTTCTGAAATTGGCCTTAAGTAAAGTACAGTTAATAACATGGCTAGAACAAAAATTCCGATTTTTCCTCGAATTGCAACCCTACAGAGCTCAGATATGAAGTTTGAAACAAATCGGTCCAGCCGTTTAGGCTGAAGTCCAGCGTACATACACACAGACAGACAGACAGACAGACCGACAGACAGACAGATAGGCAGACCCACTTTTTCGAGCTTCTCTATCATCGTAATGTCCGAATTCATTGTTATCTCGAGTTCGAATTTTTGCACGAATCCAATACATGCCCTATATTATAGGTGCAAGTGAAACATGATGTATTTATACAACATTCTAAATAAGCAAGACTAAAGGCTAAACTATAATAGAAGAATGGTTTCGTACGACCATTTCCGAAACAGTGCGAATAAAAAGGATTTTTAATAGTTTTTGGGTTCGATTCATTAAGTCTTCGATCACATTTGCTCACTTCCGAAACTGCGAAACCATTCCTTTTTTTCCCTCACGAACGTAAAATTTTGACCTTAACTTCCGACTGCTTCCGACTATTATAGTTCAGCCTTAAGTCCCTATTCCCTATTCCCATAAATTAATAATATTTATATGTACATACAACAACAACACTAAAGTTCGTAGAGAGAGTAATCTCCTGAAACAAAAAAGAAAAAAAATATCCCACCACCTCGTATGTCTATAACCAAAGACTGATTTCCGACCCTAAACCGATCTGAATCACCGAAGGTCCATCCACGACTGCACTTCACGATGGTGCACCACCGACTGAACCTACTCAGCTGAGACCCAAACCGATCAGCACCCTACCAAGGTCCAACACTGTTTGATACCTAGACCACTACCAAAGACATGAGTTTTCTAACAAATTAGTCTTTTGTGTGAAACTACCCTCTTTTCTGGCAGGTGACGAATCGGTCATTACCTTAGGAAAAACATAGGTACGCACTTAGTCCAAATGTCAGTTAGTGTAGTAAAACCTTAAATTTTTTACCGCGTTGGACGTAGTTTTTGTTTGTTTATCACAGAGGAGAGTGTAAATTAAATGATCAAAGCTACAAATACAATTTCGATGAAAGAGTTTTCTTTTTTTTATTTTCAATCAATAATTTTCATGTGACTCATTACACATTCAATATGAAATTTAAGATGGAACGTGGTCTTCGGTTATACGAGCAACACAATCAAAATGCCGCTGTTCGAACATGGAGAAGTGCCCTAAAATCTACAAATCGGCGTGAAGATAGATTTACCTTACTTGGATACTTATATCAAGCTCATATGGATTGGGGTAAATACAGGGAAGCTATTGAATTTGGACACCGCCAGCTGGGTATCTCTGAGGAACTTGATTCTCCGACAATGCGAGCAGAGACCTATTTAAACTTGGCCAGAGCCCATGAACGTTTGGGTGGCCTAGAACGTGCCCTCAGCTATGCACGTCACTCACTTTATAACGAATGTGGAATCCAGTGTCAAACAGGTGGTCTTGTACATTTAACTGTGGCTAAGGTTTATCTAGAAATGGGAGGATTCTCGCGTGCCCTTGAAGGTTTACAAGGGGCACATAAAATTGCCACCTCCATTGGTGATCCTTCTTTGGAATTGCAAGTCTATGTGGCGCTTTCAGAACTATTCGGTAGACTTCAGGATAACGACAAGAGTGCTACGTATGCCTCAAAGGCCTACGATCTATCACGATCGCTTCAATTGGGCGATCTTAATTCGACACATCATCGAGCAGCACTCCTTCGAATGGCTGCCGCCTTAAGGAAACAGGGTGATCTCGGAGATGCGCATGATTATTGTACTGTAAGTAGACTATTATCTTACCTACAGGAATTCCACAATAAAATATAACCTTTTAGGAAGCAACACGGCTTTCCCTTATATCAGGTGACCAGGCAACATATACACGCAGCATTCGTGTTATGGGTGATATTTATAGAAAAAAAATGGATATTGATGTGTGAAAGCGTCTGATATTTTCAGAAGCTTGGGTATTATAAAAAAAATTGTTTTTTGTTTTTTTAGAGGGCGCTTCGTCAGTACGAGCAGGCCATGGGTACTTCTGCAGCCTTAGGTGATCGTATGTCACAAATGGAGGCGATGGATGGTGCTGCTAGATGCTTAGAAGCATTGAGATTGCAGCAAAAGATATGTAACTGCCGTCCTTTAGAATTTAATACACGCCTCTTAGAAGTTGCTAGTTCTATTGGAGCTAAGGTTGGTGTAACCTATAGGGTTCAGATATGGTATTTAATGTTATTTTTTTATTGTTACAGCTTTTAGTGCGAAAAATTCGTACTCGTCTGGCCTTAATTTATCGAGCTTTAGGTGATGAGGACCAGTATAATAACCATTCCCGGCTGGCTAGTCAAACAGAGGCAGCATTGGGTCTTAATTGCGGTGCTTGTGGCGAGGTCTTTGGTATAGAAGCTGACACTCTCGAAGCCCTTCCTTGTGCGCATATTTTACATGCTAGGTACGTCTCAGCCTTGTTAGATTACTGTCTATAGTAAAAAAAAAAAAAACTTCTTTGCCTTTTGCAGATGCGCTCATGAAATTCTTCGTCGACGAGAAAAAGGTGCAGCCCGTGCATGTCCCGCATGTAACAAGGTACTAAGTTCTCGACTTCATCTATACGGTGACACCAGTGCGACAGGTGTAGCAAGTGGTACTAGCACAGCAGCTATAACAGCTGGTGCTACAACAGCAACAGTGAGTGGGGCATCATGTGTCAATGATGCCTTTAATGGTGCTACCTGTAACAATAGTAAAAATACTCTTTTACCTCTGTCAACAATTGATCCTACTGACGTACTTTTACTAACCACCTCACCAAGACCACTGTATCGAAGTAACCTATCATTGGCGTCACTAAGTTTGCGTGCATCTAGCTTGACTATTGACAGTGAGCGCCATGCCACATCATCAGTTTGAAAAAAAAGACAAATGGCAGTTTCTACGATAGATCTGCCATGGTGAGACTTAAAAGACTTTAGTTTTTCCATTTTAAAATAATTTTATACATATAAATATATATTTATTATTACAATTTTTTTTTTTTTCCATTAATAAAATTGTTTAGAAATAGTTTAAGTTTTATATAACAGAACTATTTTTATTAAGAAATCCTTATTAAATTTTTATAAAGCTCCAAGTGGATTAGAAAGAAGACAAAATGGTGGAAATAATAATCATCTCTAGTGCTAAGTGTGTTAGTTTTTACTAGTGTATGGTATTGAGGGCTAGTTAGTCAACCAGCACACTTCAATTCTTGAGCAAAAGTGAAATTTGGTTTTTGTAAATGAAAGTGTTCTACTTTCTGATTCTACAGTGATTTATAGTGGATTCAATTTGGTTTGTCAAACTTTGTTTGAAATATTTTCCTATTTTTGTTTGAATATAAGAGACTACTACGGAAAAATTCCATCTACTGCATTTATGTAGAAAATCTGCTGCCACAATGACCAAAGTAGTCATAAAGTTGCAATGCTAAAAAAAATTGGCAAAGTTTGCACTCCACCTCAGGCTTACTCCATCGCGTTTTTATTTGCACCGCAGTATAATTTCGATCTAGAAATTAAGGCTTATTTGCTTCAAACTTAGTTTGGTAAAAAATAAGTGCACTGATTTCATTTAAAAAAATTCTATAAAATTAAGTTAACGCTGTAAATTGGCGTACCAAACTTTTGACTAAAAGTAGGAATAAAGCTACTTTTCTTAAGGCTAAGAGGCTATAGCAACTAGTTTTGTTAAGTCTTTTAAAATAGCGTACCACGTTTTAAGCTAAAAGTGTTCGAAACAAAATTTTATTTATAAAAATTTGGTTTTTCCTGAAAATGGCTCAAACTAGTTTGATTAAATTCCATATTTGAGTTAGTTTAGGCAAATATTATAAAATGGCGTAACAGGTTTTTGGCTAAAATACGTAAAACGGTACTGAGCCCATCATGCACTAGTAAAAATAAAAGTTAACTTATAATCACACACATCAAACTTTTTTTAATGAAATTATCTAATGCACTACTTAAATTATTTTTGTTATAAAAATCAAATATTTTTTTTTTTATAAACGTGCATATGTACATATGGGCATACGAGTATGTCCTCCGACAAAAATAAAACACAAATCATATACAACTCTATATTTTCTAAAAAAAAAAAAAAAAAATAATGTATTAACTGAAAGGAACAATGAAAGAAACAAAGAAAAGATGTTTGAGAAATAAAAGTTAACAAGGACAATCAGGGAGAGAAATTATGCATACAAACACAATAACTAAAAAACAAACAAATAAAAATATGGAGTGAACTGATGTGTAAGTCAAAATTGAGAATGATATATAGTTTATTAATTTTTTTGTTTAAACAACCTTATCTCTTGGAACCGAAGCTGTCCATTTTGTCGTTTGCAACAGCTATAGAAATGGCGGAATCTATTCATCCGTACAATATGATGACTTAATGGACCCTATAAGTTTGGCAATCTTTTTTTCCTCTTGCTTTTTGTTTCACAATCATATTAGAATTAAAGTAACATTTTTTTTAAATATCTAACTTGTAAATTAATTATAAGATTGCATCAAAAAAGGCTCCGAAATTTTGAAATAAGTTTCATTGAGCAGATAAAGTACAATAAAATGTATAAATTCAAAACTAACGAAATCATGATCGAAATTTAATTTTTAAAAACAAACTATTAGGTTAGAATTAGACAGCTGGCAAACGCGCTTAAGGTGTTTTGAAAATTCAAAAGTCCTGTCTTTTCAATATATTCTTTAGATACTTAAGGCCGTAGGTTAAATTAAATGAAAGCACAAGTTTTAGTTTTGATTACGAATAAATTTGTTTAAAATTTCGATGCCAATCTACTACTATGTCAGCTCAATGAAACTTATCTAGTCAATTGACATTATGTTAAATACTTTGTAAAAGTTAACATTTCAATATTTACGCACTCAGATATCACTGCCAAATAACTATTTTCATTCTGCTTTTGAAATGAAAACTTAAAAAAATAACACAAAAACAAAATCAAAATCAAAACATAATAAATAATAATAATATTAATGAAAAATGTATAGTTTAAGAAAATAGTGAAAAAAATGAACCTATATACATACATTATATTTATTGACACGCTCTACAGGTTCCTTCTTATATGTATTCTATGCAAATCAATCCAGAGAATGTTTGAATTACGTCAACCACCAGCAGAAATAGTTTTAGAAAACATACTTCAAAATAGATATAGGGTCAAAATCGTAAAAAAAAAAATCGTTCGAACTGCTTCCAAACTGGATCTATGTTCGTGGCACATACATATGTATTTTCCAAACGTAAACGTGTCGTCGGCAGAAGAAATGAGTGCCTTTTGTGGTTATAATTTTCTTGTAGATTAGATTTGTATTGCGATCCAGCCTCCTAACGTGCTTTTAAGATATTAGAATTATTTTTTTTTTATTTATTAGGTGGGGTGTTTAATTGAGAAGTTCAGTGATGTCAAATGACAAAACGATCCACACTGAGATCTGGCACCACTGTTATTAGTCAAAAGAATGTAAAAACAAATAAATGTTATGTAACATCTTTTGACTTACTTATCTGAAATTATTTAGTTGATATTTGTAGTGTTACATTGCGTTTATTTCGGTTTTAAAGTAAATTATGATTTTATTTAAAAAAAAAAAAAAGAGAAATGTCATTTTATTATGGTGCTACCAAATTTCGGTGGGATATTAAAATTAATTTTAATTAAGTATTACAAACTAAATTTTTTTATCTTCTACTATCCGAATACATACATATATAAAAAGTGAACTCAGTGAAATTTTTATTTTTTCTTGTTCTGTTTATTAAAGTTCACTTGACTGGGGTGAAATTTCTCGAGAAAATACCCCTATGTTCCTTTTTTTTTTTGTCTGACACACTAAGCACACACCTAGTTAGATTAAAACAAGTTTGCAGAATAGGGCTCTTGAATTGGAGGAAAAAAATCTATAGAACGCTGAAAGTAATTCGTTCGTGCTCTAATTCTAGTTTTTTTTTTCGAAAACTAGAATATGATATCCGACTGTAATGCAGTAACTGATGCAAGTTAAGATATTTTGGTCTTATCATTCTTTCTTTACAATTTTTTGTTAAGTTTTACAAAAACACACAGCGATCGAAATCCAGTTAGTAACAGAAAAAAATATAAACCAAATATAAATACATAGATACATACGTAAATATAAATAAATATAAATCAAAGCAAAAAAGTGAGAAAACAACTAGATACATATGTATATCATAAAAAACTAAAAACTACCCTAATTAAAAACCAAAATTTAAAATATATATCATTTTCGATGTACACAAAAAACAATAGTAAATAATAGTTAAATCCAAATTAAAATAAAAAAAAAAACCTATAGGTACGTATTGTTGACTTTCAAACAGTTGAATTTAAAAAAAAAAATGTATTAATATAATTACTTAACCAAACAAATAATTTCAACTATGATGAGTAAATGTTTACGACTAATATAAAAATAAAACCAGAAACAAATTATAAAAAAAAACACGACGTCGTGTTAAAAATTTAGTGTAAAATTTACCAAAATTCATAGAAACAATTGCCTAAAAGGCATTCACTAATTAAACGTTGTTAATTATTCTCATATTAGTATTGTAAGGATAAAACATTAAAAAAAAAAATCAAATATTTTTTCATAAATTTAAAACTCCGTTAAATCTTAAAACACATTTTTCCTATGCAAAATGTAGAAGTTAAAAAAAATATATATAAATGTATTTCACACTGTGATATGTGAGCTAAATGTAATTCAGAAAAAAACAAGGAACACAAATGAATATTTAAAACAAAGAAAAAATTAAAATATATATACATACATACATAGTATATTTAAATGAATCAAAAAATAAAAGAAGAATATATTGCTGTTATAGACAATTATTATTGTATCAGAGTACTATGTATACATGTTACGAAAAAAAACATTGTTAATGTAAAACATAGATATATGTATATGTATATATATATATATATATATATATATGTGTATATAAATATATATATGTATATATTTATTAAATAAAAACAAAATTGTTAGAGAAAAATGAATTTATGTACATATAAAACAGAAAAACTAAGTCATAAACTTTAAACCTATTAAAAATTATAATAAAAACAAAAATCGAAGAAGGTAATCAACGATTCGTCAATTTGAATATTACAAATGCGTTTTTTTTTAATTAAATAACCACTACATCGTTTATTATATTGCACCAAAGGTTGTGCATACGATCTCGAGCTTTGGGATTCTAAATACACAATTGCTGACATTAATTGTAAAGAGTTTTCCAAACTTTGAAAGGTGATTTCAGTCATATCTTTTAAGCTACATCTGTCAAATTGGCTGTCACTTCAGGCTAAAGGCCCCGACCCATAGAATCCGTCGACGTCAATCCGTTTTACGTTGACGTTAAAGTTGACGTATTGCCGGATAGAACAGTCCCATAGAATCCGTCACAACCGTCAGCTGATTGTCAAAGGCGATGACAGTTTCTTTAATTCTCTCTCTGCTTCCACCAATGAAAATGCGTACTCTCAATTTTCTTATGCGTGAACTTCAATATGTGAATGTGTGAACTTAAATACGTGAATGTGTGTACTGACAACGGATCGACGGATTGAAAAAGTAGAAAGTAAACCTACTTTGTCCGTCGAAGTTCATCCATCCGTTGGTTATGGGCCGCCTCCCATAAGGTTGTGTGTATTTTATCGAGCTGTCAGTTAACGTCGACGGAACAGCGGATCGACGGATTCTATGGGTTGGGCACTTAAACTATAAGGCGTTTTTCTTTTCTAGTTCAGAACAGAGCTCTGAACAGAGTTCGAGCGCATCAAGCATGCTCAGATTGCTCTGAATTGTTTATTAAACATACTTGAGCAATTAGCTGTCATTTGATTATCAACCATATGTTTAGCTGTTATGAAAGTAAACCTGGTCGCTTTTCATAAATAAAAAAATAATAACAAATGTAAATATCCTTTATTACGATATGATTCATTTTTTTCATTTGCTTATCAAATGCGAACAATGGCGGTGCTCAGCTTTTGCCCTGAATGCTCAGTCAATTTATTCTGAGTAGAGCTGTGCCATTCCTTCAAATTTGATAACCGGATCGTTCAAGTTTGGTCTCAAAAATATTAGGTCATTCCAATCAATCATTCAATCGTTCAATTATAGAGTAAGATATATTGTATTGGCTCAAAACAACGGTCATTAATCCCAATCAGTTCTAATACCCCGTTTATATGGCAGATTGAAAGCGAATTTGATTCGGGTTGTGAACCATATATCGGATTGACTCGATCCAATCACAGAATTTTCTGCGATCGAGTTGAGTTTTTCCATATGCGGATCGAAAGATTGAGTTTGACAGATGGAGAACAAATAATGAAGGATAAGAAATTTCTTGTACCGACGGGATGTTGTTTGGAGTAAAAAGTACAAAATTAGGGGTAGAAATATTTGGACGCATGGAAATAAAATGCAGAAGCAGTGTCCTATTACAGTTCGATTCTAACTCTATCCCTCAATCCGGTTACAGCAAAAAAGCGGATTGAAACTCAATCCCATTTCAATCCGATCTCTCAAGCCGGTCATAAAAACGTAGTATTAGTATTGGATTGGTTTCGTTCCGTTTTTTTTTTTCATTCTACTGATGTATCGTGTTGTCGAAAGTGAGACAGGTATAGGTACCTATTCTTAATGTCATATGCAAAAAAAAAACATAAAGAAGTTTCCATTTCCTTTTCGTTCCTTATTGTCAATACTTTTGTTTCATTCATTCATTACTAAATAACCGAGACAACTGATAGTGCCTGAGTTGTGAGACAAGTATTGGTTTATGCTTGTGTAAATGCAATTACCAATACTTTTGTGTGAACGGGTCAAAATGATCGAATAAATAACCATTGACGCAGCTCTAATCCTGTGGCTTGACAGCTCAGGCTCCCATAATTGAAGAATAGTTTATTACGACCACTTCCGAAACAGGGCGAATACAATATATCATATATCACTTGAAATATGTTGTCATTACAAACAAAAATTGAAATAAGGTAGACGTCCAATATAACGAACGCTACTAGGAAAGTGTTTGTTATATCGAGCGATTTTTTTGCATATTTTTTCCAATACTAATTAAAAATTATTGCGTCGTCCACTGTATAACATTTTTTTATTCTAAAAGGGAGAAAGATATTTCTTCTATTATGTTTCAGTTTTTACAGCGTTCAGGAAAGCCATAAATATATAGGTCCACCTGTGCTTTTATATTAAAATACAGTAATACCCCGACCTACGCCACCCCGTTCTACGCGAATTCGGATATACGCGGTTTTTCTTTTTGATCATAGGTCCCATCTATCGCGTAAGTCCGGGGTATTACTGTATTCAATAACTCTTCGGGTACATAAACTTGAACAATTCGTCGTTACAAATCTTCTTCCAGGTGTTTAATGCGACATCTGGATGTGATTATCAGTAAGTCTTCAGTCGCCAAAAATATTGGTAGCTTTTTTGTTGGAACACCGAACTTTTCGCACAGAAACTTGGGTTGGCTTATGTGATTCCACTATTTCTATACAGATGGTACGAATGGTCCATCCGTATTTGTGACTTCAACCCTAGGATCGCCCTTTTTAGCACACAGAGGTCGCTGAAATCGGTCTCAGCAACGTATAACAAAATGTACATTGGAATGTGGAACCCTGGCAATACCATGTATTGGAATTATTTGTTTGTGGATGCTACGTAGGTACATAAGTTGCCCCATAAGTTGGAGTGTGCTTCTGTCAAGTAGTTTCGACGGTTAATTTTGTGTATGTATTCTCAAAAATATATAAGTTGTTATGAAAAACTAATAATATGAATATGAATATATTTAAATTTGATGAATTTTGTGCATTATAAAATAGTTCTAGAATTTTTTCCCAGCTAACTGTCAAATTTGTATACGAAAGAGCGAATGGATTCGCACTTAACAAATCGAAGCTAAAGCTTACGAGTATAGTGGCACAATACAAATCGTTTGTATTTGCACAGTTTCGTCTTTTATAATTGAAGCCATACGCGACTTGGGCTTCTCGTTACGTTCGATTCGATTTAAAGGCTCTTTGAAATGACATATCCACTTGTCTAAATATGCTCAAAGCGCACAAAATGTCAGCTCATTTCAGCTCATTTCAACTTTTCCTTCGAGATTGCTTCTCATTGTATGGCGTTACGTTGTACTTTTTGTTCTCCTTCCGAATGCAAACCCTTAAGTCGGGATCAAAGCGACATTGTGATCGATAGATCGATTTCCTTTATTGAACTCATAAACGTCAGGCAAAGCCAAGATCGAGGCGCTATTGTGTTTTGAGCCTTAATCCGTTGGAATGCATTTGGTCTTAAAGTTTTGTAGCAGTTTTCGAAGATACTGTTATAATTATTTGTTATTTATCAAGAATATATATAGTTTACCTGGTGTATGTTCTAACTTAACTTGTTGATTCGATACCTTGTAATAGAGATGTCAGTTACATCACGGGTTGCAGTGCATGCTAAATCATAATTTATAAAGTTGCGTTTTCCTTGATTTTGAAGGATTCCAGGACAAAATGTAGTTCTAAAAATACTCACCAGTCGAAAAATTGGCGCTGTAACTGTTATACAAATTAGTACAAATCTAGCGTATAGATGTCACTCTTATAAGATTGTAATCTTTGCTAAGTACATACACCGCTATTGTGTGTGTCCGGTTTATGTCTCTGCTTATATTTTCTACTATTCTCCCATAGGTGGAAATTTGTGACAAAATATTTCTTGTAACACAACCAAATTAATTAGCTTCACGTATAGATGGCGCAACCTCTATTTCGTATTATCAACAACCTTCCTTAGTTCCTTAGCAGAATTCCGGGGAAAACAATTCGGGAGAGATTCGACAATGTTGCGTTTTGGAAGTAATCGTTATTCCTCCCTTTAGTTGGCATGAAAAAACATATACCACAAATTCGATTCTTGCGCTGGGGACTTGAATTGCCATAATTCTTCGTGGGACCATGCACACGGCTGTCGAGACGAGTCGATAAAAAGTTTAAATTAAGTAGTTTAGTCGACCAACAAGCCATGGACTACATTTTTTCGGCAACGTAACTGAGACGATTTTTAGTCGATACCAAAAAAAGTTATTGGGGTGGTTTTTCATCGAACCGAATCGACAGTCGACTTGAGTCATTTTCGACTCCTGACAAACGTGACTGTTTACATGAAGTCGAATTTTGTAAATTGTATCCTAGAAAATATATGTAGATACATGTACTTCCATACCCCAAGATTGGTTATATAATCGAAAAATCCTAGACTTTAAGCAGATATAGCGTTAGGGCATACTTACATACCATAATCCGGAATAATTAAGAACAAATGGAGTGAATATGCAACAGAATGAGTTTTAATTGATATAGTAATGCGTGTTTTATTGAGACCTCCCAACTAAGCCGTTGACGAATACTGCTAGCTAAGATTTTATACTTATAAGATTATCCTACATTTTTATTCGTTATTGTTGTAGTGCAATTATTTAAAAACTGAAACGTTTCATTGAAAAACTTTCACGTTGATTTGCATAATTCTCAATAAAACACACTATTATTGACTGAGATACTAAAAAAGGCCAGTTTTCTGCGCACGTCCTAATCCATGATTTAGAGGCGCAAACAATTACTTAGTTTTATTTTTATAATAAATTTTGAATAGTAAGACTGAAGGAATTAAGCTCGTTGCAAGACGCGAGCACGAAACTGGGACGCGACAATTTGAACTCCGTAATTCTTCTACATCATCTTTTGTCAAAACTTGATTTTATAAGTAATAAAAAAAATTCAAGGAATACCCGAATGCTTACATAGATTTTCATTTTTACATATATTTAACATTTAAGGATAATTTACACAACGACTTTCACTTTATGCTTCTTGCCATAATTACTATTTCCTCTTTCGCTTGTATCTCTTTGTCTGCTAAAGCTTAAGGTTATGTGCTTATTTAAATACGACGTTTTTCTATTATTTTTTTCTTGACTTAAATATAAATGTATATGTTATCCTTCTTACTGATTTTGATAAATTGGTGTTTTTCATAGACATGTGTGAGTGATCAATTTAAATTGCGCCTCGTCCTGAGTTTTGTGGTGTTTTCTTTCTGTTTGCTAATTAATCTGTTTTTTTTTTTTCTAGTTTCTGGCAAATTCAATTTTTTTGTATATATTAAGAGACTAGATTACAAAAATACCGAATAATTAAAATTGAATTGTTTTTTTATTAATAATAATAAATAAATAAGGGCAAAACAAAAAAACATAAGATACTTCTTTAAAAAATTTTTAAGACGTGTGCTGGGTTAACGATTAGGCGTTTATACTATTCAGCTACACCTATCATGATTTGCACACGCGCTAAGACCCTATCTAGTAGTTATAAATGCCATTTGGTTTAGGAGGATGGTAATAAATTTTAGGCAAGTAAATATTAGCATAAGATATTTAGTATAACAATTATAAGCAAGCACACTTTATATGTATATATATATATACTTTTCTATATATATATATATTTAAACTTATTTGAATAATTAGCTAGAAGTATGTCATTGTTTTACGAACATATACGTACACATAAATTGTTTTTTTTTTTATTTTTTTTTTGATTTACACAAATATGTAAGCAAGAAAAATATAGTATACTGTTACAATGATTTCTGCTTACTCTAACTCCCTCTCTCTTAGATGTTTAACGACAAAAAAAGGATGATAAAAATGACTGTCAAATGTTATATATATGTATGTATGGTTTTTTTTTTTTGTCTTAAAGTAAAACAATTCAAAAATACAAATTTTGTTTTTTTATGCTTAGGAGGAATACTTTATGTCTTAAAAAAAAAAAAACACAATAAAAAATAGACAGTTCTTTTTTTTTTCTAGCATATAAATGTTTAACCAATTCTTTTTACTTAAAAACTAGGAAATGCATTTACAAACAATATCTTAACAAATAAACCAATGATAATCCAAGAAATCAATGATAATTATTAAATAATAGCAATAATAGTAATAGGAAAATAATTAAAATATTATTACAATAATTCATTTTAAAGAGAATGGTGCTCTTGTTGTTCAAAAGATTATCTATTTATTTTCTACATATGCACATATAGGCTTTTTTCGAATTATATTAAATTTTATAGGGTTTTCATATTTATTTATTTATGATTACATTTGTATGATCCTATCTACTCAATAGCCTTATCCATAAATTCAATAAATCGCTTAGCATATTGGTCAGGATCACACGTGGAGATTCCATCGACATTACTGCCGTATTTAACAGTCTTTGCTGCTTTAGCCGCCTTTAATTGTTAAATGAGAAATGCTTATGAAGGGTTTTCTATATCAAACTAATTTAAAGTACCTGTTTTTTAACTCCATATTGAGTCAGTACATCAATAATTGCAATGAAGTAAATCTCCCGTCGTTCTATTGTATATATATGTATAAGGTCTAGACTTTTCCGAATATTATAAATCAACTTACCTTCTATACTTGGAATGGCATAAATATCAATCTCGTAAACTACTTCATTATATTGGGCTCCACCCCTTGGTGAATCTGGTGGCGTGTTATAAGTCCATCTAAAATCGTACTGGTAAGTAAACGAAGGCATTAAAACAAACGCGTACCTTTCACCGCTATCACATTCTTCACTGTCACTGTTATCACTGCGCCCACCAGGGTCACGTGAATTTTCACCTTGCAAAGCTTCCTCCTCAGCGCGTACACAGTCGTGTATACCAACTAGCAGGGAATAGTCCATGATGTGAAGTTTTGTTAATAGCTAAAAATAAATTTAAAATAATAATAAAACAAAATCAAAACAAGATTAACATTAACTTACATCCACATCATTGTTAAGAGTTTCCAACAGTTTCCTTTTGGCATCATCTCCAATTTCAAGTTTCATCTTTTGCTTAATGAAATCGTTGTCTTTGTATGTTGGTAGCTGCTTTTCCAATTCTTTTTCAGAAGCTTCGCGGTCAACTGTGCTTCCCTTCAAATCAAATTTTCTAAAGTTCGTAATAAAAATAAACAAAGGAACTTGAAACATTAATCGAACTAAGTGTCATTCTATATCTACATAAAACTGTTTAACTAGCCACCTTTTCTACTCCTGAGACTGAGTCTAGCGGAACAGTAAATAAAAATTATGTATAGAGCCTCGGTTAATAGTAATAGTGTTTTTCGAATATCAGCAAAGTGCAAATTACTACATAGTTTTGTGTTCCAAAAAATCGTGTCTCTGCTATGTTATATTGAAGGGATTTTCAAATTGTGTTAGGTGATTGCGGCCATATTTTTTGAAGCTACGTGTGTTTAGTCTGTCTTGCCAAATCCACATGGAGAGTTATAGGTTTCAATAACCTGTGTAAGTGATATTTTATTCTAGCAACGCACGCTGCGCCTATTTTACGGTTGTCATAATCGTCCTTCCGAGAAGACTATTCAAGTCGAATGGTTTAGATAACAATTCGCTAACACACGGACGTTAATGAAATGCACGCTCCGCGTACAAGAACTCGCAGACCACAACTTTTGCGTCATGACTCGGGCCTATACCCGTACAAGATTCAACTGACTCAAAAGCTCAGAGTTAATGATCATAGTTGACTCGGTTGTCGAGCAATTGAAAGCTTCCGAAAATGATTATTTCATGCGGAGGCGGTATGAATTGGCCACCGAGATCATGCAATTTGACCCCGTTAGATTTCTTCTTGTGTGATTTTATTAAGCCACAGGTCACAAACCGCCACTGCCTGAAAGCCAATATAATCAATGCTATTGGTCTAATTCATTTATGCGCCAGTGTTAAGGAAAATTCAACGTTTCGATTGCGTGCCAGACAAACAAAATAAGATATGTAGGAGCAAAATTATGTAAGAAAATATGACGCTTGTAAATAATTGTATTTCAAAATACTTATAAGTTTTAAAAAGCATCCCTGATATCATACATATGTATATATTACATTTAGAAAACGATAATAATAATTGGTAGCTTTGGTAATTTAATTTAAATGAGATTTTAACTTACTTGTGTATGGTCAAATGTGAGCTGAATACATTGCGCATTACAACAAAATAATATTGCACACTCTCAACAGTAATCCGATACATACCCAAGTACTGTGGCAATAATGTTTTCCCATGCCTTTCAACAACATACTGTAAAAACATAAAATAGTAATATAATTCTTCTTATTTTACTTTTGGTTTATCCATTTGGCCAACAAAATTTTAATGCAAATGACTTAAGACGCCTTACGCCTTACGCATTCTCTCCTTTACAGTAACAAATTTTCAATAGGCGTAAATTTGGGAGCAAGATCCTTCAATAACTTAAATACCGATTAATCAACTTACCGGATGGTAATGTTTAAGGAACGCATGCATTCTTTCAATTTCTTCAGATGTCAGACTCTTGATGATAAAAAATTTGTCATAGCTTTGATAAAATTGTGCACCCGATTTACCAGAGGAATCAATTTGAATTGGTTGTGATCGTGTCAACGATTCACGATAGTCAACATCATCCACATTGAAACGTTCACGCAAATTGCGAAAAACCAGTGGGCAATACTCTTTTACTTTAAAATGTGACGGCATGTTTTCCCTTAAAAGAAAAAAAAATAAACATATAATGAAAAATTCATAGAAGAGAAGGATTCTGTAACATCTTACTTGTTAAATAAGTGATTATCGACTTTAATTTTTGAATAAGCCCGAAAGTCATCTGGCAATAGCATAACTGGTATATTTACATGGCTCAGTTCATTAATCTGTATGAAAAAAAGTTAGAAAAAGTTAGTTTTAAATAGAAAACAAAAAAAGTACTTACAGTGTGATTAATGCCCCACATAAAGACGCTGAGAATGGGTTCATTAGCGCGGAAGAGCTTCACCTTCTGATGCTTGACGCGAAAGTGTTTCTTTTTTAAAATTCGTGGTTGTGCACTTGATATTTTTTTCTCCATTATGATTTGTTTCCGAGTACCTCGTTTGATTTTTAGAACTGGAAACAAATATGAAAAAAGTTGTTAATACATTTTTAAGTTCTAATATCCAGAGAAAATACGGCTTCTATATATTAACAGAGTGTGTCAAAATCCAAACTAGTCAAATCTACTAGTGTAATTTTTAATTTTTCATAAATTTTGAGCTCACTACCTGTAATGCTGAGAGTTAAAACCGAAGTTTAACTAAAGAGAGTTTAAACTTTTGGTTGAACTCTTTCGGTTTCACAGGGTTTACAAACTGGCTCAACAAATTCTTTATTTCTCTCAATCTATCTGTTCTCTGTGGGTATTGTTTGAACCTCATATCTGAGCTGCGTAGCACCACATTTCAAGACAATTTCAATTAAATTTTTTACTAGGATAAGAGTTACAAACAAAACAAATAATGTGATTAATTTCGGGACACCCTGAATGGAAAGCAAAATTATAAAAAAAAAAAAACAAGTACATGTTAAAGTATTATAATAAAAAAAAACAACACACTATTCGTTAAGTTTTCAGTTTTGTTGGAAAATTAGCAAACAGCATTTTGTAACACCAGGTATCGAAAACATCAATGTTACAACTCGCCTAGATAACAGTAATGTGATGAACATAATGAGTTAACTCAAAATACGCACTTTAATTTATATAACTTAAACTTATTCACTCCAATTACGTTTGTCGGGAGTCGGAAACGACTCAAGTCGGCTGTCGAATCGTGTCGATATTCAAACGAACGAACTAAAAAAGTAATAAGCAGTCGTCAACGTTTTTGCTATCGACTCGAAATGGTATCCGTGAAACAGAATCTCAAGTATAGACTTTACATTTGGCTCACTCAAGCTCAAAGCTAATACCGTTTTTGAATGTATTCTGACGTTTCTAACAAAATTAAATCGGAGCTCATGCACACATTCTTAATTGGCGGTCGTTTTTCCGGTCATTTATTGTTGTTGACAATGCCAAAGGAAAATAAAAAAGAAAACACGAAGAAATATTTATAGTCACATCTTGTTCCTTCGTTCGGTCACAATTATTCATTGATAGAAAATTTAGGCTCCGCCTATTTTAGGACAAAGTGAGCAGAAACAATGCTTTCTTTACAATGGCAAAGATGCACACTTGGTTGACAGGTTGTGAGGAGCTTAGAGCGGCTTTGGTGAGAAGCTTTGACAGCTAGTTTTAGAAAAGAAGCTTAGGGGTAGTTCTCCGTTTTTACTTCATAAAAAATGCATTCTAACCTCTCTTCTGATCGCATTATTTTGACGTTTCTCAATCCAGCCCCTATTATTCCTCCATTTCGTAACTTCGACTGCTCAAAGCAGATGTAATAAAGAAATAGTTTCACATTGTAATACAATAAGGGTTGCACTCCGAAACGTCAAATAATTGCACATTATACTGCAAACCCCCATATCCGTGCAAAGTCAGTGATGCTTTGCAAATGACTTTTGCATCATGACATTTGCCAATGCTGTGATTGTTCTTGTTTGCACAGTGGATCTATTCACAATGTCTTTTAGAATATACCACATTTATATGGCGGATTGAAACCGGATTCAATATGGGTTGAGTACCATATAAACGAAAATTGGATTGAAATAGGATTAGCTCGATCCGATCACAAAATTTTCTGCAATCGAGTTGAGTTTATTTGGATTGAAAGATTGAGTTTGACCGGTATAGAAAAAACATAAGAAGGTCTTGGTTTTTCGTGTTTTTTTTTTTTTGTAGGCTAGAAATATTGCATGTAAATAAAATGCAGGAGCAGTGTCAAACTCAATCTTCTTTCAATTCGATTGAGTTTGACACGGATTGAAATTTAATCCGATCTATTAATCCGGTCATAATAGACAACTTAAACATTTAGATAGATGAGGTAGCTTTCTAAAGCAATAAAGCTGCGATTATAAACTGGTATTTCATTGGGCGCACATCCTTTTTCCTTGCGCAGATCTTCGAACTGATTTTTTTTATTAATTTAAGCAATATTAGTATACCATGGTAGTTAAATTAATGCTCTTAACTCGTAATTGATGACATATATACTATTCACTAAAATAAACACTGATTTTTGTTTCATTATCACACAAACAAACTTGACTTGGTAGAAAGACTTGTAAGTGTATTTCGTGTTAAGCGAACACAAGAATATGATCAATTAAAAGACAGAAAACAATTTAATATTTTTTTTTTCGAGTTCATGTTTACCTTTAATTCTTCCATATACCTTTTCCTTCCACTCCATATTAGGTTTTTAAAAACGTTGAAATCTTTAAAAAACATAGTCTCCTATTTGAAAATATTTTAAAAATTATGTAAAACGATATTTTTTTTTTTGTTTCCGTTGCCTCCAAAGACATCTATAGAATTTTCACTTTAAATTAAACTTTTATCGAATAGAGATTTTTTTGTTGCCCTTTGTTGAAGTAGGTACTTACTACAAACTCAAACACGATAACTCACACCACTGTCCATCTCAAGGAGAATGCATGCAACCTTTCTATCACCATTTCGAAACCGAGAGGGTTCAGATATCTATCCTCTAAGGCATCTATTGCCAAACCGTAGACCGCGAAAGAAAGAAAAGCATTTACAGTCGATCCCATAAAAAGTTCTAGATACAGAACAAGCGCTGCTCGAGGATGCAATTTTGACACTAAAATGCAATATTTTGCTGAAATCAAGAGTTTTTGGAGCCTACTTTGTTAGGAACAATAAATGTGGAAAGTTGCAGCTCATCGCACTTCGTTTTTTAAGTCCACATACCTGTGTGAATCAGCATTCTCTTCAATGATCAATGATGAATCAAGAAAAAATATTGAAATCAGTGCAAATGAACCACGGAATACAAAACTTGCTTCAAATAAGCACATTTTTGTTTATTAATCTTGTTTTAATAAAAGAACAACAAAAATCACACTTGAATTGTTAATGGGGAGCACGCGTAACCAATTTCTGCAAAAAATCGACCTCATAGTCTGCAAGTTTGGCCACCCCTACTTTAAGGAATAAGCTGGGAGAAATCAAAACACCATAAAACAGCACAACAGTGCAAAATTAAGAGTTAATACTTCTTCTGATAGTTATATCCAGCTCATACTAGCGTCGAATTACGACATCAGTTAACGAGGGAGTGAAATCCGTACGGTATCGAATGATCGACTAACTACATTGGGATGATCACATAGAGCCTGTTTAGATGACGACTCAAAACTCGGCTATGTCAGTTGTTTGTGGGTAGGAAGAGTGAGGTGTAATGAGAGGGGGAGAGTCATGAAGAACTATTCCGTCCCTTTTCCATTTTATCATTACTAGATCGATCGTTAAGCAGGGTAGTTCGCGCATTAAAATGAGTACTTGGACGAGAGAACAAACAAAAAATACAGAAGTGTTTCAATTTACTTATTCCCTTCCCTAAACTTTATCAAAGTAGTGCAGGAGTGAGCACTATAGCATGTAGACACGACATTGCTCTTTACTATGTAGTCGAGAGTCATTATCTAAACAGGCTCATAAGTCACGTATCCAGTTCTCAATAAAAATTGTACTAGTAAAATTCTACTACATTAAATTGAGATGTCTTGCAAATGTCAAAAGTATACATTTTTGTGAGTGAAATGATTTTTTAAATCGACTCTTAAACTAAAAATGGTAAATATGCTTTATTTTCATCTTCGGAGTCAAATGATGATCGTTATAAATTAACTGAGCGAAGACATTTAAGGAATAAAAGGGAACCTAATCTTTACAAAATTCTGCGTACGTATATTCCAAGCAATAATATATTTAATAATATATAAGAATATATTTCACGACTCATGTTTTATATTGTAGTTTTATTAAAAGTTTATATGAAAAAATTACATTTTCACATCAGCTCGTCAACACAAACCCTGTCGAATAAAAAACTACTCGATCACTGATCACAGAGTACCAAATTTCGATACTCAATATCTGTCTTAAGCGGTCATGCCGAATCGACATTTATAATTCACGTGTTACTCAATAACTGTTGCGGTAACTCAACCCCTGATCTTCAAAGTAACGAATCCCTAAGATCAATGATCACTGTTCAAAAGTTAAGCCGCACAACAATATAACTCAAGTATTAACAAATTTTTAACAAACTGGATTTGCTGGATGTGACTAAAATTGTCGCTTAAAGCCTAGGTGCGTCCTACAAAAGATGTTGCCATAAGGCGATAGCTCAAGGGCTCAAAGCACGATAGTTTTGACTCTGGTTCGGTTACAATAAAACCCGAGTGCAGTTGATTGGGGCCAAAGACTAGGAAAGGCAAGAACAAAGGATAAATTATACACCCATCAACTTGAAACCCCTTAAGTGATCATTGAAGATATTAGAGCAGTTGTCACTGTTTTGTGTGGATTTTGGGCTGGCAGCATCATCGGTCCATACTTTTTTGAGAACGAAGTTAGCCAGGCCATTAACTCCAACGGCGAGCGCTATCGGCCAATGATAATCAATTTCCCAAATTGGATGATATGGACACCGACGAAATGTGGTCTCTACAGGACGGGACCACAGAGCCCGTGGCACAATAGACATTTTTCACGATCGATTTTAAATTGGTGCGATTTGACCCCGTTTGACTTCTACTTGTTGGATTTTCGGATGCGCGTCAGACATTTGAATATTGTTATATTCCACACATAGACGCATACATGGACTTTTTGAATGATATCTCACTCACAGTTTGTTAAAGCAATCATTGACTTTAACTGACTGCAATCATTGAATGCTAGTGACTTTCAGTGACTTCAAAGAATGCGGAGCAATAAAAAAGATTAAATTCTTTTTGACTTCATCATTTTGAAAGGAATGATGATTTATTTTTTTCAATCTAAAGTCTTTATTGAAGTTATTAAATTGCATTCCGCAATGATTGCATTCTTTTGTAGTCCTACTAACCATAACCTTTGGCGCGAAAGTAACAGGACAAACTAAACAGAGAAAAGTTGAGTAAAAATCGAGTTAAAAACAGAAATCTGAATAAGATAGCGTTCAACCACTGTGTCTCGCAAGGGATGACAAGAGGTATGTAAGTTGACTTGACTTGAATTGGAAATACACTTCACTATCAATAACAAGAACCATTATTTTACTTTTCAAGTCATACAGTTGAAATTAATGAATTGTTAAACAAGTCTATCTTAAGTATATCTGAATAAGTGGAAATCAATTTTAAAATGAATAGTTTAAAGTAAAAATTCTATAATAACACACACAATTTGTACAAAATTTTGTAATACAATTCAACGTCACGGAAATTCAAAATTTATTGTGTTTTTTTTTTTTAATTCAAACCTTAAAAAAAGAGAGAAAATTAAACACTTTACAAGGAACTAAGATCTCTCAAAAGTGTATCAATTCCAATATATGATAACTAAATTAAATATTAAATAATTAAGTTGTTGTGACTTTATAGTAGCCTTGTTTACTACTGCGATGCGATTTTTTCTATTATTGTGCCGGTATCTCACCGTTCGTCACATTTTTCACACACGGTCGGTCGTACAATGACGAAAAACGGAAATATATTGGTATACTTAATGTTTTTGTTTATCTATAAATAGTCTAATCGGCGAAATCGTACGCGATGATAAAAAATACAAATCACCAATGTTCGAAGAAAACACTGCAGAAAAAAAAAAATAAACATCAGAAATTAATAATAATAATATACACCAAGTCCCCAAGCATAATCAAATCGATAAACTTTCAAAAGACCGATCCGTGGGGTATATTAGGTACATTTAATATTATTCTATTATTCACTTGAGTACACAAATATGTTTTTAGTCTGATAAGATAGTTTTTTTTATTCGCAAAATAATAAGTTAAAACAATTAATGACCCTTATACTGGACATACGGTGAAGAGGTAATGTAAATTCTGTCATTTCATTTGATCACACCTTTATTAAGTGCATCGGAATGATTTTTAGATAAGAAACTCCGTGAATGTGGTATTAGTCATTAAGCGTCTTGACACATCGGAAGGCCTTAAGTGGTTACTTTACGAACGATTACACTGTACACAGTGTGTTCAACAAAAACGTTCATCCTTTGACGGTTGGATATCCAACCAAATCGACCACGTGCTAATTGACACAAAACACGCATCCAACATCTTAACCCCCAATCAAAATTGTAAATTGTAAAAATTGTAGTTAACCGGAATTTTTGAATTTTGGATGAAACCGCTTACGGAGGCAAAAGTGAAAGACAATCTTCGAAACTGAGCGAAAAGTCATTATGGTATTCGCATGACTCCGTACCGGCGCGTCTAGAACCTTAATTATTATGGTTGACCCTTTCGATGTGCGGACACTTCAAGGGGCTAACGTCGACCACTATCTTGTTTAAGCTAAATTCAGAGCCAGACGAAGCTGCGAACCGCCTAGCAAAAGAAGCTTAATGTTGGCACCTGATCCAGAAACTCTCTGCAGTGCATTCACCATCTACAAATGCAAACAATTATTGGACCGAATACCGCAACATTATTAAAGAGATGGTCGTGACTATCTGGGCTACCAACCACCACCAAAAAGGAGCACTTTTTATGATTATTGATAAGTAAAGAGAGTGACAGAAGATACACACAAGAAAGCGCTGCAGCGGAAAACAGACCAGAAGGGAAGATGAGAGAATAAAATAAAATAAATAAATATCAGGCCGTAAGCAGCCCATAGAGGGGGCCAAGGCTTCTAGCAACTGTACATGTTGTGCGTGGTATACATTTCTGCGCATATAGAAAGGACCTACAGTTCTATGCCGTATCCAAGGGGCAGAGGGGTTTTAAGAAGCTTTCACATGACAGTAATACTCTTGAATGTTTGTCAGACACTCGGAAGAGATGTGGTCGTAAGAAACTTTTGATGGTTTTTGTCTGGATTCGAACTTGGAACCCCTTGCGCAGCAGTCCAACGCACTAACCACTATGCCACGGCACCGACGAACATAGAGATTACTGTATAAAAAGGAAAGAGACAATCCAGATTCCCAGCTCAAGTATATAGAGCGCAACTACTTTCGGAATTCTTATTGGAGTCATTCAGCTGGCTACAAATCCCGAGCAACTTAATCACCGAAGCACAAGGAATTATTGATGTATATAAGCAACACATCCAGCAGTTGATTAAATGCGGAGGTGATGCGTTGGTAGGGTCCATGCACCGAGTCATCACTCAGGAGTATCAGCTCTATATGAACCATGTTCAAAAAAGGCCATCCTGTGGCTTGTAAGAACTGCCGAAGCATATCCCTGTTCAATGTCGCATCAACTCGTAACCCACTACCTTTTTATCGACCTTAATATCAATTATAACAGCTTTCATCGTCTTGAACTCTACCATATGGCCCAATTCGGAATAAAATGTCAGAATTTATCCAGATAGGTCGGGTAACACTGGAAAACACGCGATGCTCTGTGCAACTTGAAAACAGTTGTCAGATCTCCTGCATAAGTGCAAGGAGGGAGATGCATTGCAATGTGACTTCTTCAATCGCATTTTGGAGCAGATAGTGCACAGGGCAGCTGTCAACACGCAAGGCAATATCTTTCACAAATCTGTCCAATTGTTGGGATATGCTGACGATATTGAAATCATTGGAAAATCCTTGCAAGACGTCGTTGAGGCGTTTACGGCCGTGTGAAAATTTATGGAAATCGGTTGGACGGTTTTGGAAATTACCGTGTACATAGTGATACGTGATTTTTACATATAAAACTAAAAGAAACACGCAGAATATATTCCGAAATGAGGGAAAAAATATATTAATCTCTTTATCGAAAAATTGTAATCTATTATTAATAAGCGTTTTTTTATCGCAAAGTATGATGCACTGACGTAAATGTTGCTTATGAATTTCGAAACGTGTGTCAAAATCCCTCTAATTGATGTCACCCTCAAACTAAATCCAATAATCGATGCTTTTTATAACACCTAAGTGTTATAAGTTAATAACTTAATCTAACTTTCAGAGCATAGACTTTATGCCAAACAATGAGACTGAATAGGCTGAACATCAAAAGAAATATCAAAGCTTTGAACTCATATTTGGTTATTCAGAAATAAAATTGTCACTCCTTAATAGCTGTCAAGTAAAAACTATATTTCTGCTTTAAAAAAAATGGCGTGTGACAATGAACTTTATAAGGTTTGTATCTTCTCGCCTTAGCATGATCCATCAATTTATATTAACCGGCCCAGACCCAGGTACTTTTGCATCACCCAAGTGTTACCGGCCAGGTAATAGGGAAAGTCTTCTTTACGTTCAATAACGTGCCCTCAATTCTATATACAGATACAATTCTTTCCCCCCAATCGTAAGTACTTGAAATAGATTTTTATAAGAGGATGAGAGTCATTGGTATAATTTTTACTGGCACCTTTTACGTGGGTCTGCGTTAACTTTTTTGTTTTTTAGATATTCGCTTTGTTGATTTTAGGTCCAGCAGTTGGTCATTGATATAGAGCGGCTATAGAGGTATCTTTTAGCAGGACATGTGGGTTCACACTGTTAAAGGGGTGTTATCTATCATGTGTGTGATTTGTAGTCTATATCCGCGCTGTCAAGACCCAATCGATACTTTTTGGAGAGGAAAACAGCACCAAGAGTTGATGAAGCGTGAATATCCAAAAATCCTCTCTTGATTTGTTACACTCTACATATAGGATGTATTCTTAAAAAGTCCTTGAATTAAAAGAAAAACAAAACACTTTGCGATATCCTATCCAAAGGCACAGTCGTTGCTATGACGTTCTCTTGTTTGTATTAGAATTAAATCTAATTGAGGTCAAAAGATGTTATTGCCACGAAGTAATTTTCTTTTAATTATTTTAATAATGCGTATCCATCGTGATCCTACCTGTTTTTTTAAATTAAATCTCCAGCACAACCTTCTATTACTTCTTTCACATCAAAGCACATTATTTATTTTTTTTTTTTTTTTCGTAATATGATTAAAATAATTGAAAAGTAAAGTAGCTGCTATATCCTACGGCTAAGGTACAAATTTACTTAAGGGGATATGTATTCTCTTCTTTAACAGTAGCTTAGAGATACAGGCGAGGGGAAGGTGTTCCACGAACGTTTTCATGAGACGACTATTGATAAGCAAGACATTGACAAATTTAATTTCTAATTGAAGTGCAAAAAATCTCGTTTAATATGTACTTCTCTTAGAAGGGAGGACGTCAGTGTAGGTGCCTGAGAAATGGGAATCCTTCAAAGACTAAACTCATACTCAGTAAAAGTATGGGATTTCCACCAACCTCTCCTTCTACCCCTGATCCTCGCGGCCATGCCATCAAAGAGAGTTTAAGTTGAGTTGAGTCAAAGGACGCAGAGATTGATCCCTAGTATAGACCTTTGGACATGGAGAGCTGAACTTCTGTCTGACGCAGTTATGGATGATTCAAAGCATACCTATACAGGTTTAGACATGAAGGCAACCCTTATTGTTCAATGTGGTGTATTTATCCCGATCCGTGCGAATTACAAAATGGCAACAACGATGCCACCCTGGGCATTCCCAGGGCATACCATTTGCATGGATCTAAGTAAACATCCCAAGGATTCGACGGGAAAGGAAGTTTACCAAAAATAATTCACAGAGATAATGGAAAGATACAAGAAATTATGATGGAATTTCATATTTACCGACGCTCTAGAAAAATAACAATAATGAAATAAGGCTCAACAACAATTTCTTTGGCCTAACTTCAATCTAAGAAATTAGGGTCTTATTTCTTAATGAAATAACACCCAAACCCTACAAATGAAATAATGCCCCAAAACACAAAATTACGCCCAAAATACGTTAAATTTTTCTTATTTGTCTACTGTATGTTTATTACTTTTGGGGCCTTATTTCACTTTTTCCTTTGGACGTTATTTCCTGCGGCGTAAGCCGCTAAGTCTCTGAGGGCGACTGATGCTAATGTTCACTAAATCGCCAAGGGTATCGAAGCTTGGAGCATAGTCTCTTCCTCTTGCTCGTCCATTCACCTAATGCAGAATTCAGCAGAGAAAAAGCCTAGCCTGCTGGCATGCCTTCCTATTGCACTAATAAGCAATCTTTTTTTTTATTAATTAGGCAATTGGAGCGTTTGTGTACGTACTTAGGCCAGATCTCTTTGGTGATGAGGCACGTACATTACAATCTCAACAATGCAAGGCTTATCGATTGAGATTCCGGTAGAATCAACAAAATTCTACCATGCCTTGCAAGTCCATGCTTAATTGTTACTATGGCCCGACAGTCAAACATAAGCAAAATATTGACTTACATATACCGCAGAAAGGCGTCAACTCAGAGCACATTTAGAGGAGATTTATTCCTTGCCCGACTATCAGGATAAATTGTAATTTTAATTTATGAGAGAATACCTGAGTTATGTAGTGCCATTAGTTTGTCATAAGTATAAGAAACAAGATGCTCAGAGCCTTAGACACACACTGATTGCACAAGCAAGCCGATTTTTTAACTCGGCTGAAAAAAAGCCCCATGTAGTGTAGGTCATAATAAAAAAAACCGAAGAGAATCTTTAAAGGTGTTATGTTAGGTTGGGCTACAGTGGCAGCCTGAACAAAGTCCAGTCCCACTTAGACAAATTTATGTAAGCCCATTGTGATGGTGTTTCTCAAAATTAAAGTAATAGTAACAAAGGTAATCAGATAGTACATGTCATGTTTGTGTGAAACCTACGCAGTTAGTAGTTCTATCAGCTATCAGCAGCTGAATTTTTATATCCCCAAGTTGGTACGTGTGACTTCCGTGTTCTAAAATTAACTGTCAACAAAATAAAGTACTTGGCTATATTCGTGAGTTTTTTGTTTCTTTCATTATCAACCTTCAGCTTACTCAAATAAAAACCAAAACAGATTCTTCTTTTACCGAAACGAAAATGACTGAAGCTTTTAAATATTAGAAGTGCCACATATCCCCCCATAAGTATATATACAATATACATACATCACAAGTAAAAGAAATCACATCACTTTAATCAATCCAGGACCTTTGTGCATACAAGGTACACCGAGTCGGACATAATGTACGTGAAATGAATGAAATATTAAAATGCCACTTTAATTCTCTTAAGTACACGTACTATTCTCATCCAAAAGTCAATATATGCGAATGTAACACAGTAAGTGCATTAGTGCACCTCTTAATATCCGCGATTAGGAGTGACAGACAAATTAACTCGTATTCTCCTCACATACACTATACTTAGGTATTGGACTTCAGTCTTCGAAACTACGCCTTAAGATTGTACTTACAAAAGAACGCAATCAGATCTATTAAGTTTAAGCAACGCAAATTACGCTTCATACATTCATATAAATAAAAAGAACAATTTCAATGTTTAATATAAACTTCTTTTGTTCACTTTCCTATTGTTACTATTGAACAAAGGTTAAACATAGCACAAAACGTTTCTACTATATATAGCTGAATTTTGATTTATTTGACTGGTAAGATGATCTATTTGCTCAATGTTGGCGCCTCGTTATTATACCCCAAAGTGGATACATAAATACTTTTGTACTTTTAAACATGAATAACACTTTTGTTATAAAGGGTGATTCATTTCGAAATACTTTTATGCCTATGGATATTTTGACAGATGACTTGTAATAAAGAAAGTATTGGAACGGTATTCGTAACTGTCTAACGGACTATTTTCTGCGGGTTGTGATTCCTTTACAATTCTTGCACACAGCATCTACAAAATGGCCGCGCCCTTACATTGTCCACCGAGTGTACTTGTAGTACGGGATTGTGCTTCATATAGGAACTTTGGAAGCAATAGGACACTGTAGAGTATAAGAGTAAGCTTCGTACACTTACACCAAATAAAAACTAGGGTGGGTAGCAATGAGATCTTATGAGATGATGAGATCTTATTACTTCAAAAACAATATTAGATACTTGAAATGATATATACGTAGCACTTACAATTCATTTTCGATGAAAGCTTTTAAAGAAATATCTTCCAATCTTATCGTTTTCTACAAGAATGTCTACTAAATGTCTACTCTAAATGTATATCACTTTTAAACTGTGTGGTATTCGATATTAAAAAGACATTTTACTTCCTTCGGAGGCAACAAATTGAAACAATAAGGTATTTTCCACGGTAAAAGAGGAACTGTAGTTAATAATTCACATCGTAACAAATATGGCAATGATGCATTGGTATGTACTAAATGTAACGTCTATAACTTATGTCGTTTTATTGCAAAATGTCCTCTTTTACTACCGATACAGTGGTCGCAATAAAAGATTCCCCACACACGCACGTTTTCACAGCAACAGAATGGTAAACATTTTTTTTTTTTTAAATGAAATTTTAAACTTTACCATCAGATATATTGTTGCTGACTCTCATAAAGTCCTTCATTTCAAAAGACAGTCCTATAATTTAAAGTTTAACACAAATATTCCATGTAACGGCAACATAACTGAGATATATTACAGGAGCATATACTAAGCCACTTATAGAAGCAAAATCAGTTCACAGTTCCACTTTTGGATGTTTGTCACAAGTGTAAAAAAAAACTTAAGGTAACATTTATTTCAGCACTAGTGTAAGTCCCACTGATTTTAAATTGAGTTCAAGTTTGTAATAAATTACAAGAGTTCGATTGCACGGCAATGAAATATTATTGTGTCCTTCTATTAGTACAAGTGAAAACAGGTGTTTATATTCTCTCATACTCTCATTTAGATTTCCAAAGGAATTTTTAAACTAACGACTAAGAAGTGTGGTATTAGACTTGCAAAAGGCTAATTAGACAAATTACTCATTTATTTATTGCTATAACTTGTTAGTAGCAGTTAGTGTTTTTTTTTTCTTTTGATTTATTTTAAATCCTTTCTATATAACTACCCTTGTTGTCGACTGTGATGCCAGCTAACAGTACTGACATCAACGAAGGGGGTGAGTCATTAATAGGATGCGTTATTGGCTGCCGTGGCTCCGTGGTTAATATGTTGGACTACCGTGCGAGGGATTTCAAGTTCGTATCTAAGAAAATACCATCACGGTCTCACCTATTGCGAGGGTCTGACAAACATCCAAGAGTATTATTGTCATGAGAAAGCTTCTCAGGAGATCCTTTGCTTTTCGCATATGGCATAAAACTGTAGGTCCCATCTATACGGACAAAAAATGTATGCCACGCACACTAGGCTAGGCCTTGGCACTCTAAGCTAACTACCCTAGTTGCATGTTGAACTAAGAACCACTCCCTCCAGAGAACAATTGCACTTAATGCCCCCGTAAGTTTTATCGCTTGAAACCTAGCGGCTTCAATCGTCATTCGCCTTACAGCCTTATCTCACCGGCTGACCTCCTTGGTCACTTTTTCAATATAGCTCTTTACACATAAATCAAGTCCAATTAAAACTGCGTCTACTTTAGTTCTCTCAAATCTACCACTCATCCCGATTCACATAAAGACAGACCCTTTATACTTTTGCGCTCAATGAATGATTGCCCTAAGTGAAGTACTACTGGAAACAAATCTGTACTATGTCTTACATAACAATCATCGTCAAAAGTATGCCAAAACTTACTTTAGCTTATAGGAACAATCAAATGGCAGTGGATTGGTTACACTCAAGGCGACAGGTCCATAGCTAGCCACGCGATGCAATGGAACTCTCTTACTCAGGATGGCAGGGAACGCGGAGCAAAATATACGAGAGGGCAGCTCGACAACTGGGAAACAGTAAGAAAGAACTGAGGGACACTTTCAGAAACGTGCGTAGACCTTTTAGACGCACTAGAACTCGCAAGGGGATGGACATAAGGAAGAAACTAAGTAACTTCTTGGGGAAACAAATGGCGAATCATAAAACAGAAGAGTTACTAATTAGCTGTAAGAAAAAACTTATGTGCAACTATTACTCTTATAATTGGTAAATAATTAATCGTGTCGCAGTGTTTTACTGCATGCCTAACGCAGAAAAAGAACAAGGATGACTTAGTAGACAGATGTACATATACATAAAGGTGCAATAAAAGAATAGAATTTAGATTAACCAAAAGAATCCATAGTTTAGCTGTCTGGCAACAACAAAAGGCGAGAGCTAGAAACTAAGATTTACAATTCTCTTGATACCTACCAAGGGTCGATACGGTATAGTGAAATAAGCTTTTATGTGATAAATTTTATAACGAACAAATTTCGCGAATTGTCTATTCAGCTATATGATAAATTGTATTATGATAAATTCAAATTCTCCCGAATCAACAGGCATACCAACATCTTGACTTTTGCCGAAGAGGGAAGAGAGTACAATTTGAAAAAGAATCCAATGACTGCTTAGAATAATTAGAGTGCACTTGTTACAGATACAATATCCTTCTGGATAGAAATAAGGGTTAAAGATGGATATATACATATGTGAGACGATATCAAAAAGAAAAAAATATAGCCTAAGGAACTACGCACGGGCAGACCACACCTTCGATGACGCGCACCAAACAATTCAGGAGGATAGGTGGGATGATGGTGCTGGTGCCTTTATTATAAGGAAGTGACTATATTAACTTGTTGATTTAGACACCCCACTTTCAACCTTACAGATAAATAATTCCAGCTTCAAACACTGTAATCATTGACCCCGTCACTCTATTGCTATGTTCATTTTCGATTTAGCATATCCCAAGACTCGTGTTTTTCTTCTTTTATTTATTTTTTTTTTTTTTTATGAGCTCACTAATTTTATTGGAAGCCCTATTGCGTACTGGCTATTGAATCCAAATTTCGCCATTGTTGTTGTCGGCCGGTCGATTCATCGGTATAACATATGCGACCGAGATATGCTTACCGCCGCCCGAATCGCATCAATCAGAATAATAAACATGGCTTTTCATTAGTATACTCGTATTAACATAGATCAAGAATCCTTGACCACTGACTTACCTTCTTTTGGTTTGGCTTGATTTTTGATTCCGTTGTTGGAATTCCCCTCGAGATGCTGTTCAGAGGAACCACAAACAAACACACAGAGAATCGGAGTTTAAGAAGACTATGATTGAAACACTGGAACTTTGGAATAAACTTTCTTGCGTGGCGGCTTTAACGAACAGAATGTTCTTTTCGAATGCAATTTAGGAAATTGTTTGCTCAATTTCTCTAAAAAACTGCTTCTGCTGCTGCCGATGGGGAAAGACACATTCCTTGCTTATTTATCATATTGATCGATAAAAATCTAGTCTTTCCTCTTATCTCTTTCTCCTGGGCCGCGACGACTTGGGGACTTGGAATAACGCACTTAAAACTCCAAAACACTGCACGGCAAATGGAACACACGATATATTGTTTTTTTTTTTTTTTTTTTTTTCAAAAATCTAAAACAACAACAACCATCCTTTCGAGTAGATAAATATTTATCTTTTCTGAACTTTTTCCCGTCGTATATTCTCTTCTTTCCCGGGCTAAAAAATAAAAGAAAATGTATTTTTTTTTTTATATAGAAACTCGCCTCCCGTAAGGCGTTGTTTCTGGAGATTTCTTTCGCCTTTTCTATGAACTTTTGTATGAAGAAAAATAAATGGAAAGATTGTCTTTATTTACATAATTTTACGAAATATAAAACGAAAGAAAAAATTGTGTGATAAATTAAAAAGTGTATTACTTTTGCCGAAGAACAAGGAGAAGAAGAAGAGGGAGAACGAACGAGCAACGAACGTATAAGCAAGCGAGCGACGACGACGATGATTAGATGAGATACAATCGACGACGAAATTTGCTCTCTGTTTAGAGGGGCGAATATAAAGTGCAATGAGAAATTCGCATCAGTGCTGCCAAGTTGTGTATATGATGGGGGTTTAAAATAAAACTCCCTTTCTTGCCCTGTACAGTGAAGGCTAGTTTTTTCACTCTTGGTTAACTTTGGTAAACTGTTGTTTTTCGGATTTTTGGTATCCATCGATTCGCGGTTCTCGGAAATCTTAACCAGAGAATCCGTGGTTAATTAACCAGAAAAATAAGAAATCTTTAGTTAATGTAATTAAAGCAATTATTTAGACGATTTGCTTCAATGCTTTATTTAGTAAGTAAAACTCTTTACTATAATTATTTATTTGCATGGCAAATTACAAAGTAAAATTAAGTCTAAGCATTTTAAGCAAGCACACTACCACCTGTTAATTTTAATTTTGCTTAAATCTACGAGATGAACATATTTTTTTGCTAAAAATAAATGACATTGACATAAAACTTAAACTTTTTAATATTCATGTTAAGTTCTACTTGCTGAGTAGGACTGGTATTTACCGACCAATCTTAGACTGAGAGCGAATAATCCTATTCACCAACAGCTTTTGGTGACTCATTTATGAGCACTCAAATGAGTTAGTCCTAACTAGAGTTGTGTCATTCGTTCAAATTTGATAACCGGATCGTTCATGTATTGGTTTCGAAAATGATTCGGTCATTCCAATCAATCATTCAATAGTTTAATAATAGAGACAGATTTATTGTATTGGCTCAAAACAACGATCAGCAATCCCAAGCAGATCTTAGTATTGGATTGGTTTCGTTCCGTCCTTCGTTCATTCTACTGATGCATCGTGTTGTCGAAAGCCAGACAAGTATATTCTTAGTGTCATAAGGAAAAAAAAAACATAAAGAAATTCCAATTTCATTTTTCTTCCATTACTGCCAATACTTTTGTTTTATTCGTTCATTACTAAATAACCGAGAAAACTGAAAGTGCCTGAGTTGTGGGACAAGTTTTAGTTTTGTGATTAATTGGTTTTTGCTTGTGTGAATGCAATCACCAATACTTTAATGTGAACGGGTCAAAATGATCGAATCAATCACGGTTGACACAGCTCTAGTCCTAACCACTTCTCTATTCTGCCCATCGAGTCGAAAGATTGAAAATGAAAATCGCGGTTGAACTGACAGATAGAGACAAAATGTCTCTAAATGTCTGTTTAACCACTCAATCCATATGTACATATGTACATGATTTTTTCTAACTCGACGAAACTGTGTATGCTTCACGTAAGTTTGGAAGCACTGGATAGAAGAAATTAAATGTTTCATTTTTATAGTAGAAACACATTGACACAGCAACAGCAACTTTGACAATCGTGGGGAAATTTTTACAACCAATGCTCTTCAATGTAACCGAACACATTGGCTACAGTAACAGCAGCAGCAACTTCAACGTTAGACCTAAGTCCTAAATCTGCTGTTGAAGTTGTTGTTGGTGTTATGGTGCTCAGCCTGTTGTGTTGCATTGAATTGAATCGAGATCGAGTCGAGGTCGAGTTGAGATTTCGATCTATGTAGATATTTTTGCAAACCGAGTTGAAAAATTAAAAAGTTCAAATGAGGTTGAACTGCCAGATAACGAAAATAAAAGAATTCCAAATTCCCAATGCGGTTGTCAGTTCAGATTTTATGTCGTGCAAAATGCATCTAATTTTAATTTTCAATGAGTTATATTATTTATTTTCTCAAAAGATTTTTTTTTTTTTTTTTTAAACACAGAATTAAGCAGCCAAAGTACTTGACAGAGGCTTCCGAACGCATACTCCCATTATGGGTTAATTATGGAAATTACTGCACTAACGGAAATTGTACGTAGAGTTTTGACAACTCTTCTTGCTGAGTCAAGTTGAGTCAACCTCATTTAAAACAGATGTTCGTCTATACATATGTATTTCAGGCCGAGTTGAACTGCATGTAAACGTAGTAGAAGATACGTAACCCGCCATCTGGTTGATTTTGTTGGAAACCTCAAAATAGGATAAAATCTTTCGTTAGCCATCATAGAGTATCAATTTTCGTACAGTGGTAATCAGCCAGAGAGCGGGTTTCCTATCGTCATATAAAAGTTTTCTCCTTTTCTCTCTTAGTTTTTAGCAACAAGGAAACGAAAAACAAAAATGCGCAAAATCCAACACACCACAGAATAGACGAACTAAACTAGACAGTCAACTCGAACTTCCCCTGCTCCCTTATTTAAAGTAGCGTTTGACCAAGACCTAACTATAAATTTGTAGAATAAGGTATCTCTTTCATTCCTTTTGAACAAAATATTTTTCGGAGGTTGTTATTCTATTAAAAACAACAATTTTTATGTAAAAAATGGCTGCGCCCATGGCTATCAAAAAAACCACCAGGTTCTGTAAATAAATAATTATTAGACCGTAAGCAGCCCATGTAGGGCCAAGGACTAGCTTCTCACAACATGTACATGGATTGCTAGTGCCCAACTTCACGGGTTTACTCGCTTATTTTTTTTTTGGTCATTTCGCAATCTCTTATTTCACCATGTTGGCTTATCGCAAAATTATCATTTCGCATTTTTTATATCACTTGTGATTTATTGCATTTTGCGATTTTGCATTGTATTATTTCGCTTTACATTATTTTGATTAGTATTATTAAGCTTTTACATTGATTTACCCTGTAATCTAGGTAGCATGTCAAGAAGAATTTTGCGCGAAATTTCTTTATTAAGCTTTTAAATTGATTGACCTTATAATCTACGTAACAAAATTAGAAGTTTCGCGCGAATTTCTTCTTGACATTGTTCTACATGTGACATATAGATTACGAGGCAAATATATTTAAAAGCTTAGTAATACTAAGCAAAATAAATCAATTGGAATTATTATTTGTGTGATCCTAAAGCCATACATCTGAAGCGCATACTAGAGAAGAAGGGCACGTCCTCAAAAAAAATATTATTACCACATTAAAAAAAAAACTATTACTGTACACTACTCGATCCCCTAATACAAAGACGAGTACACTGTTTGTTTGAACAAAATGTGTACCCTTTTAACTGTTGAAAATACACAGAGTACACCGAGTACATCGAATACGATGAATGCATTCATTTGAATGAGTGCACTCATTTATGTATATGAGTACTTTCGTTTCTTTTTTATCTAATATTTTATTTTGTAATCATTTCCAATGGGAATTTTTTTCTATTGTATACACGAACCTACAACGCCATAAGAACTTGGTAGCGACAGAATTTCGCTGTGTCGCTTTTATTTTGTCACTTCTGTTATTCAATTGGGACTCGGTAAATTGCGTTGTTCGCCACCTTCAGGATTTTTTGAAGCCGAATTTTAGTTGGCAGCCATCCCATTGAGATTCCCATAAGAAATCCTCATATAGTGTAAAAGTAAAGTACACCCAAAAAAAAGATGCTGTAAGAATGCTGTAGATTCTACTGCATTCATTGTCAGAATCGACCCGACAATTTTCGTTGTAAATTTTACAGAGGGGGGGTTGTGAATTTAACAATCTAGTTGTGAAAATAACAGCTAAAATTGTAGATTTCACAGCTGTAGAAACAACAACAATTTGCATGTAAAAAAAAAATCGCTTTCACAGCACCACATAAGCTTTAAGTTCTAATTTATTGGTATGGTGCGAGAAATGGTTGGAAATAGCTTTTACAATCCAATTAGATGGTTCTTGTCCAAGAAATACTTAGTGTGTGTTTAAACCGAATTATATAATTTAATTTACTTACAAAATGTGAAAAATGTTTGGATTTGGCTGGGGTTGAACTTGGAACCTCTCACTCGGCGACTGCATACACATACCGCAACGCCATGGCCTCTGAAAATTACCATGCGAATATTCTCAAATGGTATCTACTTTTTACGTTTTCGTAATAGATGCCGAATCTACAACTTGTTGTAATTTCTACAGCTCCTGCTGTAGTTACTACAGTAAATAGCTGTAGATTCTACAACATTTTGATGTAGATTTTACAAATTCATATTTGAAATTGACAACGCGCTGTTGATTTTACAATTGGGGATTGTAGTTGATTTAACAATTTTGCTGTAGAAATGACTGCATTCGCTGTAAAATCTACAAAAAATTGTTAATTTAACCAGATTCGCTGTTAAATACACAAATCTACAAGGAATTGTTAAATCTACTGCCTTCAATTGTAAAATCTACAGCGCTTTTTTTTTTTGGGTGTACAAATTTTAAATTTTCTTTTCATGTAAAATATAGAAGTGTAGACACAAAAATGTATAAGTTAAATATGTTATAGCAAAAAGAATATCCAAGTTTCATATAAACTGTGAATCAATTTTAAAATTCTACCCTATGAAAATTGCTCCTGTGTGACGGCTGACGAAAATATTTTATCCTATTTTGAGGCTTCCAATAAAATCAGCCAGAGGGCGGCTTACCTACAGTCAATGTTCGCAATGTTCTTAGTAGGGTTAGTGCATAAACTATCGAATGTAAATATCGGTTGTACGAATATTTTTTCATAGGTGGCGCTTAACTTGTTTGAAATTGCTTTAGTACCACTTGGGATGGGCATTACACAGCAGTTGCTGTGCAAATGTGTTTCTTCGAATGTTATATGAACCACAAAATCACAAAATTTAATCAGCCAATTGTGCTATATTCTTTTTATGTGTCAAATAAAAACTATAATTAGACTACGGCAACCCATTTAGTTATATAAATTGAATGTGATATGTTTCAAAAGGAACCACCCGGCGCTGCAGTCGATAGATTCTTTTTATGTTTGACGGAAACCAAATAATAAATTAAATAGAAATAATAAAAGCAGTAGGACACAGCAGTGAAGTATTTAGTTATATTACCCATCCGCTACCGCTCATGAGCAAACATGTGAACTATGTATGTTTATGTTTCAGTAATTTTTTTCAGTTATATGTGAACCAGTGCTGCTACTTACATACAATTAGAAGTTTCTAATGACACATTTTTTGTTCTTTAAAAAAATCTTTTAATGTACATAGTACCTACATAATATGTAACCAAATACTGATTATTCCTTTTAAATCATAACACCTTTTTTTCCTTCTCTGTGTCTTTTAAATCATCTGCTGCTGTTATTGGCCAAACAATTTTTATTAAAATAAAATCGAGCAGTTTTCACTTATGAAACAACTCGGCTTAAAAATATCGTTCATTAAATTTTATTTCTGTGAAATTATTTTTGACTTCAATTCATATACCTATGTACCTATTGATTTTGTTTAACTTCTTAGTAAACTTTATTTATTTTATTATTGATCTTTAACTTACATACATTTTTTGTAATATTCAAATCAAACAATAGAATGAAACGCCAAAATTTACAAACATTTGCTCGTTCATAGGTATTCGCAGGTCGAAGAGCTGTAAATAGGCCAAATTGATAGAACATTAGAGCTACATATGTACATATACTATTTTTGTACGATTCAAATGTGAAGCTCGTACGTTCCTATTGAATATAATACATAGATTAATTTCGTATTAAAAATTAAAAATATAAAGCAAAATATCATAGACCACTCTCAAAATAGAAAGTCACGCCGCGACTAAGACTAAGTATGTATGTGTGTATTTCAAGGCGTATGATTGCGGAAACAGTCAACATATCTAAAAAAAAAAAAAACAACTCACACGTGAGATACAATATACGAAAAATAAAAAAAAAATCTTCAAATCCTACACAAATTGCAATCACAACACATAATAGTATAATAAAGGAAACTAGTACCGCAGCAGATGGCTACATCGGCAGTAGTAAAGTGTCAGCAGCCGTAAAAGAGAAGAAGAAACGAGCCCCCCCATACACGAGAACGAATAATTCACCACGCATTTGTAGGTATATGCCCGTAACCCTTCACTGCCCAACCGCATAGATACATTATGTACTTCCAGCTCTCTTTATGTACACGTAAGTGTGTGCTATACCTTTTTTCCTTTACTTGATTCTTTCACAAAAAAAAATATGTAAAATAAATCATAGCACCGAGTAATTACAAAGTGATTTTTGTTTATAAATATGTATGTAATATTACTGTAAAAGTATGTATTTGTTTAAGGTATACTTAAACAATATAAAGAATGTGCTTCCGCGGGAAGTGCCCCCAACACATGGTGTATCGAACTGAGAAATCTTGCTCTTATTCGTCAATAAAACCAATTCAGTTGACAAGCTAGCAAGGTCGCAGTTCCTAGAGCATCTAACCAAGGTTCTTAGAGGCTCCATCGATTTGCTTACTTGGTTAAATTAACAAATTTTTGTAGATTTTACAGCGAATACATTCATTTTTACAACAAAGTTGTTAAATCAACTACAATCCCCAATTGTAAAATCAACAGCGCGTTGTCAATTTCGGCTGTTAAATCTACAGATATGAATTTGTAAAATCTACATCAAAATGTTGTAGAATCTACAGCTATTTACTGTAGTAACTACAGCAGGAGCTGTAGAAATTACAACAAGTTGTAGAGTGTGTTAGAGTAAGGTACAAAATAAGGTATGTTGTATGCGATTTAACATCCCTTACTAATAACAACTCTTACATGCTAAGGAATAAAATGCACTGTAGTAAGCCTTAAATAAGGCTTATGCTTTTTGCTGGGCAGCCAGATCCAAACATTTTTCACATTTTGTAAGTAAATTAAATTATATAATTCGGTTTAAATACACACTAAGTATTTCTTGGACAAGAACCATCTAATTGGATTGTAAAAGTTATTTCCACCCATTTCTCGCACCATACCAATAAATTAGAACTTTTAGCTTAAGTAGTGCGCTATGAAAGCGATTTTTTTGTACATGCAAATTGTTGTTGTTACTACAGCTGTTCGACGGCAAAGTGCTGTGAAATCTACAATTTTAGCTGTTATTTTCACAACTAGATTGTTAAATTTACAACCAACCCTCTGTAAAATTTACAACGAAAATTGTCGGGTCGATTCTGACAATGAATGCAGTAGAATCTACAGCGTTTTACTCTATTTTTACAGCACTGCGACAAAAAATGGATTTTACTGCAACTTCTGTTGATCGTAAGTAAAAAAGTTGATGTACATAATTTGTAGGAAATTTTCCAGGGATAAAAATTTTATAAAAAAACAAAAAAATTATTAAGTAAAAATTTTGAGAAAAATGCATTTTAAGTAAAAAAATGGAACAATAATTTCATAATTTTGAGTTTAAGAAGCCATAACTTTTTTATAGCTGCACAGATGTACTCAAAGTGTTTGGGATTTGTATGCGCTACTAAATTGTCTTTCCAAAATGTACAAAACCTTTTTTGTACCTATAACAGTTTAGAAGTTATAGCGTTTAAAGTGGCTACACCTCCAAATTAGAGGTCACCCACTTTGGGGGGCTATAACTTGAAATGGGGTGAGAATAGACCCCCCCCCCCTGCCATACAATTTTTTGTTCGGCGGAACTTCAGGAATCTCCCCTTAAAGGATTATACCGCTTAACTGGGACACCCTGTATGTCTTTTCTCAAGTATGCTTACTATCCAAGATGTTTTCAAAATTAAGCATACTCAATGTTCTTCTTACCACCTCACTATTAACATTATTGAAGGATTTGTGGGGAGAGAATGATCCGTTAACGCCCTTATGACACTAAATTTTTTTGTATTTTTAATGTGATTGATATTAAATTAGAGCAGTACGACACATGAACGTGAAAATGTAAAAAAATTTACTTCTCAACACATTATTCAGCCGCTGGTAGCTTTGTTTTTTGACATTTCTGCATTGAGGTTAGACTTTGTTGCTTGTTGTTTTTGCTTTCCAGCGAAATTTGAAAATAAGTTAGGGCACTGTACAGTGGCTTGCAAAAAATTAGCTTTGCTTTTCGTAAAAACAAACTTGCTGTCTTTTTCACGCAAAGCTGACCATTATTAAGTATGTAAAAAATACGAAAAAATTTTAGTATCATACGGGCTTAAGCAGATCCACAGGTGGACCTATATACATATGTATATCCATTTTTCTTTCGTGGCATGTCGGAATGTGAGTGTCCAGTAAGACATTGTGTGCAGAATAGGATTCTACTCTCAACACATCCCAATTGTCTATAGAAAGAGTATCAGAGTTGCTAAATAATGTGGAATTGCTCTAAGCCTTACTGGGATTAATACAAAACTTGTGAAAACGTAAACTGGTTAAACTCAATACCATAGGGAACTTAGATTAAACACAACGTCGATATGGAACGACACAGTGTTTGTCGTTTACATACTCCAAGTCTTGCATCACCTACACGTTAATTTTCTAATTTTTCAAATTCCTCATCCGGCATGGATAGGGGGAAAGGGGGGTTGAATTCAAAAGAGCACGCGCACGGATGGTGAAAGAAAATAATGAATTAATGAAAATAAATAGATGAACTCTGTTTCATAATTGGAATCGTGGCTCGTGGCTTCACGCTCTAAGACACTCTTTAAGCCAGCGAACCGTTTCTTTGATTGCTTGCTATTTTTTTACTTGCACCTACAATATGTATTATATATGTATAGGTATGTACATATGTAGGGCAAGCATAATTTCCTTGAAAATTTCCGATTTTGAAGTCTTTCGTTCGTCTGTGTATACAACGAAAAGAAAAAACAACTCGACTCAAACTGCTCTCTATGGTTACACTCGAGGTGTGGCTCTCTTGCCGATTAAAACAACACTTCCATGATACTGTCTCCTCCGCAGGCTTACATATCTAATGTAACAGCTCGGCCATCTTATCATCGAGCTCGCTCTAAAGATCAGAGGTCTCTTTGTGACTCATATCTTTAGCAAGGCCTTCTTCTGAGAGCTCCCTTACTGTCCGATGCCATAGCGGTTTCTGCGGAGTTTGCTGCATTGCATTCTTTACGTACCCACACTCAACGTAAGACTAGAAGTACCTCCTAGTGAAGTATCTTACCTTCGGGAACCAAAATGTTTTCTTTATCCTCTTCAGCTTCATCTCGTCAGCGAGGAGCAATTCGCTAAATTCAATTTGAGAAAAGGGTAATTCTCTGGATCGGAGATTTTGGAAAGACAAACAAAGGCTTTGACGACTGCAAAGATGTGCTTCTTACTATAATAACGTATCCGGCATTACTGGAATGCAGTCAAATAATTAAAAAAACGAAACGAAATTATCCAAAACCAAGAAGTCTGGCGGCACTTATTGAGATCCTTGAACCAGCAAACTCCATAGGCGAACCAGTAGTACTCTGACTTAAAACCTTGTCTAAAGAGATCTCCCGCTGCTCCATGAAAGTAGGTAAGATCATTACCGAACCGTTCGATGTTAGGAAAGTTTTTGGACAGTATGACGGAATGCAATCTCTTAAATTTTTAATCATAGCCCTTGAGAGAATTGTACGACACTCATAAGTCAGAACAGGAAGTACTGTACGGATCGAATAAGTATACCCCTATTTATTTTGAGAGAAAAGTTCTAGAGTCGATCTTTGGTCCCGTCTGCATATACCGTGAGTGGAGAATAATATATAATAACGCCAAACTATACGACCTGTACCATTACATCGACTTGGTCCGAAGAGGTCGCCTGTATGACTAAGACGGCTGGGTCATGTGGAGTAGATGGCACAAGTGTAGGGGGTATCGCAACCAACTTGACTAGCCGGGTTTGCTGTTGCGCCACCTTACTTAGTACATTAGTAAGGAAGACAAAGTATCATAGCATCCTGTTCAGAAATTTTAATTCCCACGCGATTCCATAATTCTAATAATGAAATGCACTTGATATTCCTTTGACGATTAATTACCACCCCTAGCTTAGTAGATCCTGTAAAGTGTTTTCATTAATTATTTAGAGGGTTCCTTAGGACTACAAGTGCATACCAATTAACAGTTTCGTCACAAAACACCAGCGTATCGGAGTGCAACCCTTAATCTGCGCGGGACGCAAGGACTCGTCGTAATGGTTCAATTATTCGGTCCTTCTCAGGGGTGTTGCTTTATTTTTCACGCATTTCCCTAAAACGTAAAGCACACTATAGGCTAGTGCACCATGTTGACATAACTGTTCTGGCTACTTACGGTCTTTTAGCGTTTATTAAATATTTTCACTCTTAGGTGTAACATAGTCGTATCTAACGAGGGTCCTTTTTGTGTGCAATCAGTCAAACAGTGGCCTTTCGTCACGCCTGGCGAATGGTGGGAGAGAATTATTTCCCACCACGCGCTTTTTATTAGTCAGGGTATAGAACCGTACCGTGTCGTGGTGATCATATCGGAAGTCGCCTTCATTTTATCGGTGATTTATGTGTCCGTTTTCAAAAATTATGCAGTCTATTTCTGTGGGAATTTTCAGCCACAGCTTAATGATGGCAACAGGTCACAACGTCAATTAGAATAAAGTTATGATTGACGTTTCGTTGAAAACTTTATTATTTAACGGTACCAATGATGGAAAAAAAGAAATACACAAAAAAAAGAAAAAAAACAAGAAGAAGATGAAAAATGATGACTTGTACCTATATAAACTTCACACCTGTCTTTGAGTGAAAATGCACTTTACTGTCGTAGACTTTAGGACGCTCAAGTACATTAGACGACCGGATCTTTTGAAAAGCGTACATATGATTGTGGACCCGAATTTGTGGCTCTCACGGAAATATGCCGATGTCAGTCTGTTAGATGTTAAAAACTTGCACTTAATAAACCGGAAGTTTAATGGGGATAACGCTAACGAAAAGTTTTGTGAAGTTACGAAGACGATGACGATTTGCTGTTAAGGCCATGAATCTATATAACTGACAATATGCCAAAGAGTATCCTGTGTGTGTTTTAATTTCTACACACAAACACACTTTTATGTTTTTTTATGCCGCCCTAATGAAAACAATTATTTCATTCACTACACAGGGAATATCTTTTTATTACAAAGGGCTTTCTCCTGATGGCGCGTCCTCTGCCAACGAACTTCTTGTTGTAAGTAAAGTAGTCAAGCCAATACATGTGAAACTATCTTCCCCCATGCAATGGTGAAGAGCGGTGCCTGGGTCATCAGGACAACAGGTGTAATGCCGATTGAAATTGATAAGGAGTCTCTCTCTCTCTATCGAGTTGTTCTTTTTTTTTTTGTTCGTTGCAGCACGTGTTAAGGCTTCATTGTTGCGCTGATGATGCGTTTCTATTTTATAACGTGTATTGTTGACCCCTGGGTTGTCTTTTTTTTTAATGTTTTGTTTTGTTGTAGAAAAAGGGATGCATCGTACTTTGACCTGAAAAGGAGGTCAATGCTACTGACAATTTGTATATTTAGAACTTCGTTGTTTGAGTGAAGATTATCCATTTCTCTTCATCAAATGTATCCGAAGGTCTGTTTTGAAATAAGTTTTAATGTCAACCAAATAGGGATTTAAGAACTTGTAACAGGTTGAAACAGCAACTGTAAAATTGGCTGTCAATTATTTAGTTTATTTTGTCAAATTAACAACACGTGCAAATAGAAGATTTCCTTATATTCATAACGACAAGATTACAAAATATCAATACGCGAAATGCAAAGTAAAAAAAAAAAAAAATAACGACTTAACTTTGCATCGTGTGTCTCGACAGTGTCTCTCTCGGGGTTTGGGTGTATAAACGATTTGCTCAAGCATTGCAGAAAGTGATAGAGTGGTCACTTGTGGTGTGCTCTGCGCCTTATGCCAAGTGTCTTCCGAATGTGGTGACTCTGTGAAAAGTCTCCCTTATTGTGAACGTGTTCTAGAGTAACAGTGCAAACCGCGCTGCTGCTTCAGAAGCCCTAGTGCCACTACATGAAATCTCTAGTATTAGCAGCAGTAATAGGAGATTGCCTAGGTAAAAAATAAAAAAAAAAATAGAGGAACACAATAGAAATATATTTTATGTAATATTATGCAGCAGGCAGCAGCGGCGCGGTGCAGCGCACACTCACGTTGCGCCAGCCGTAGCTGATCGCATTTAGGTATGCCACGCCATTCCCTATCTCGGGTAAGAAACAATAATATTAAAAATATTATCAATGAATGAACGAAACAATTGTGGTGTGCGCGCCCGTGTTCTACAGAAGCTGCAGCTCCTGCTTATGCTGCTGCTCCTCTAAGTCGCGGTAGGACGCGGTAGGCGCACAGAAATCGATGAAGTAAGTTGGGTTCGGTTATCCCTTAGAGAATCATCATCATCGTCATTGTGCCCACAAAAGAAGACAAAACAATTAACAAGGAAACGTTGCGACTAGAGAATACTGCTCTGAATGCAGCTGGTCCTTCCAGAACAGAACTTATTCAAACCCAAATGCACTTAATAAGAGAACAAATGCATTGCACCAGCACCATCTTCATTATACAGAGACGACGAGTAACATAGGATTTTTTTTTTTTGTGCAAATGTATGTATGCATGTGCTGTGTGTGGTAGCAGGTTAGTCGCACGCGTACCCAACATTTCAATTGTGCACCATGGCGTAGTTACTTGAGATAGGGCTAGGCAACCTAATGGAATCGTCTAACAGGTTCCTGATGATTAAGTTGAGCCAGAAATGTGTACAACGTGTAAAGTGCACTTTTTGGTCAGAAAAATCAGTTAAATGTATTCCGCTTAATGTAATCTTCTTGATAAGATGCAGAGCCTCGTTGAAAAAAAAAAACAGCACACCACCGTACAACTATTGGAATATTTTCTGCAAAAAATATTTTCTTCAGAACGAATGAAAGATATAACTCGACAAATTTATAGTTAAGTCTTGATCACATGGCACTTCACATTTATTTACTCACAGTGCAATTTAGGCTCCTCCTTAAATTTTTAGCACTAAGGGGGCAGCGGAAGTTCGAGTTGACAGTCTAGCTTAGTTCGTTTATGTTCCAGGTTCTCCCAACAAGTTGTTAACAGCAACTCAACCGATGCAGTTGTTGCATTGAGGAGCTAATTTCGCAGACTATATGCTCTATTGTATCGGAAGCTTTACTATGGAACTGTCTTCTTTTCGAAGAACCTGACCGATTACCTGCCACTTACGCGCGCCGTTGAATTGCAGTACCTATGTGTAGGTTTTTGATCCATCCTATGATGTAGATGTTCGTTAAGATACAGTTCGGTCAAAATATGCCTACGAAGGTAGATGTTTAGCGCTCAGTAAAGTTCTTTCTATATGCACAAAAATCTAAACACTGCTTAAGGATCGTTTCTAGGCTTGCAGTATAAATATCTCAGCACGAGAGAGATTCATATTGCAAGCGAGCACAGGTCAGCTCCCAACTTGCAGGTCTGAATTTTTAAAATTATTATTTTTCCTTTCTTTTGAATACCGAACGTAACCACTTTGAGAGGTCACCATATGCGACCTCAATAGATGGCACTTACCTATTTGAATATCTTAAGTTTCCTTCAAGAACTACCGCAATGTACAAATTTGGGCTAACGATTGTGTACTTTTCAGTTTATTAAGAAAAGATCCAAGGCCAAAGCCAGAGGCTTTAAGTCTTTTAGCCTCAGAGGTTCCTTTTGTAGCGGATTTGTGCTTACGTAAATTTTGTAGAGGTTTGTATTTTTTGTGGAAGGGCATTTTTGCGGAACTACCATAAGGTAAGTACGTACCTTAAGTTTAAATAAATAAGATAAGAAAAATAAAGGTGTCCTACCCCAGTCTCTTGGCATCCGCGTCACACTTCCATATGTAGAATAAATGTATTAGACTTCCTATCCCTTCGAAGTCAAAAAGGACCCGAATATATTCATAATTTCAATAGAAAACGAATCCCCCACATACCCACAAATAACAGAAACATAAAAAAGGCTAACCGACTAAAACATAAGTACTTTTTCTGCTATTTAACGTCATAGCTCGAGATATCGCATTCCAGTACCTGTACCATGCCGTGCCGCGCGCCGCCGCGCCGTTCACTCCCTGTAAGAGTTGTGTATTCTCTCTTTCTGTTAAGTCACCGTTGGTTGTTAAACCGCTGGAAGCTGGAAGCTGGTGTGCTGCTGCTGTTCCTGCTACTGCTGCTGCTCGCTGAGTGTGTTAAGTTCCTTTTGTTATTCATCTTTGTCGATGGAATTGATTCAATTTCAATGATTATTCCTTTTTACGAATTCCTCTTTTTTTTTTTTCTGCATCTTTCAGTGGAGTTAAGATATGAAAAATTTCGTGACTAGGTAATTCGTGGTCTAGGCTCACGTGTATCGCTGGAGAGAATTTAGCTGAAGAAATAGTTTTTGTGTCTTCTATTTTCATCTGGCCACTGTTAATTGACCAATCGTTGGGGATTGTGTTTTTTGTTTTTGTTTTTGTTTTTAGTGTAAACGAAAATGTAACTTCCGTTTCTTTTGTGCCCGAAAGCGCTTTGACTTATGTAGCACCTAGCGGACGAGAAGTTTATAGATATAAAAATGCAAGAAGTAGGTACATATTTCAATGTCCAAAGACAGATTTCAACTTTTAACACAGTGAAAGGACCCAACCATAATTGAATTAAGCGTGCGAAAGCTAATGTCATATTCAAACGAAAATTCTGCAAAATCCAAACGTAAGGAAACGTTATCTTATGTCATATGAACGAAACTCAACGAAACTGAGCGAAAAGTCATTATAGGTGGGGTATAGTGCATTCGCATGACTACGTACAGCAGCGTCCACAGTCTTAATTCAATTATGGAATGAAAAAGGACTTACACACGCTGTGTGTGCCTGGGGACTACCAGAAGGAGGAAAGGCAAAAATTACATTACGAAATTAATTTTTGCATTACTGGACCAAACTAGGCCAAGCTGAATCTTTGAACTTCTTATTCCATCAGCTTTATTACTGGTACTGTCATGCGAGACATTTTCATTTCAGCTATATTAGGCCAATCCCACACAAGCTTATTTTTCTGCTCTCCCAATTGGAAAACTAATAGAACTATACACACGAGCAAACGCGACCAAGAAGCTGTCGGTGTGGTCAGCACGAGCCAATTTATTCAAGGACCTTCAAAATGCTGATCGTTGGACAACAACACCAAGCTGCGCGGACATTTGGTCGCGCGCCCATATTTGATCTCGTAATGCATTGGCCTTAATTTGCCCCCATACATTGTCCAGCAATGTGATTCACATAGGATCAGTGGACTCAGTTCACGTACAACTGCGGTATAGAGCTTTCCTTAGTGGACATACACTAGTTAGTTAAAAATATAATTTTATAACCTACACATTCAATTCATAGGGTACTACAGAAGTCAATGTATTTCTTTACATTTTTCTATTTCTCTTCAACCGCTGACTTGTAGAAAGGGGGAGAGGCAGGTGTGTGGAAGGTATTGCGAAGAAAAGGACAAACGACACCAAAAGGAAACAAAAAAAAAAAAAAAAAAAAATATCTCTCAAACGAAACGTTCAACTTTCACGCGACCTCCACCATCCTCATGGTTTGAAATGAAAAATACGCGTGCATAAATACTATCTCATGGACGAGGGTTAAATTGTACGGTAAATTGTGAAGGGAGAGTTTTTTTTTTTTTTTATACCCCTTACTGCTGTAAGAATGGAAATATAATTACCGTATGAGAAAAAGAGTTCTTCCTTAGAAAATGTTCTCCTCAATGTCGCTGGTTTATCTAGAGAAGTGACAAACAATTTGGCTGTTAAGATTCTAACAGGACATTAGTCCTCTGCATGGATGTTAACAATAGTCGAAACTCTGAGTGCTTCCGAATGGTTCAGCCAAAAAAAACCGTGTGAACTCGTGCTCACGTGGTCGACAGTATTTGGCACTGTGAGGTCCTTCACACTGTGACTCAAGGAGCGCATTTTTCTTCAATGTGTTGGCGTTTTGTCAATTACTGTGATCTTTTATACATATTTCGGTTGGGTAAACTAGCCCAGAGTTTAGTCTTATTTTCCAATTAAAATCTAACATACCCTATCCATGGGCATATTAACCTAAAAAAGTGCATATACTTATGTATGTGTAAGTAAAATAATTCCGTTATTACTGGATGGTCCTCCTAATGAAGACCCTCTTCTACTTATAAGAAGTTAAGATACCAGGGTCGTGTACCTTCTTAACATTTAAGTTGAGCCAACGGATGTGTGCTCTTTCAAGCATAACACCCGCGCCGCTTGCTCACATTTTATATTATGTATGTAGATATTTTAAAAGGGTCGTTCTTTATGCAAAAAAAAAGGATAGATGAAAATGTGTTAAGAAAATTACTTACCAACTCTAGTTTTGTAAAAGGATCAACTGCCAAAGGAAAAAAGTCTGATGTTTAAAAATGTCTCTAGGTTTAAGATCGTGAGCAATCTGAATTGATCAGGATCAGGAGATGTAGTATGAGAAGACCTTTTAGAATTTGATGTTAAGAAGAGATTTTCAAAAGTCATTTTCATCACTTACTTCTATAAAAAGGAAGATAAGATTCGATGTATACCAACATAGCAGACATACATATGTACCTATCTGCCAAGAAATTTCTGAAACTACCTAACGGATTTGAGTGTTTCTTCTTCCGCAGAGTTTTTTCTATATATTAAGTTTATTTTAATAAAAACTTTTTAAATAAACAAAAGAAATATTCAATTGATTTTTTTCCCTTTTTCGTTGGTTTACGAGGTGTGTTCAAAAAGTATCGCGAATTTTGTGTTTTTTTCAAAAATTATTTATTTATTCATGAATATCTATTTTGTCCCCTTCAAAGTAATCCCCATGAGATATTATAAACTTGTGCCAATGGTTTTTCCAATCGTCGAAGCACTTCAAAAAATCATTTTTTTTTATCTTGTTCAGCTCCTCTTTCGATGCCGTCTTTATCTCGTCAAGCGTAGCGTAACGTCGTCCTTTCATGGGCCTCTTCAGTTTAGGGAACAAGAAAAAGTCTCAGGGGGCCAGATCTGGGGAATACGGTGGCTGCGGCATCATTAGTGTGTTGTTTTTTGGCCAAAAAGTCGCGCACAAGTAACGATGTGTGAGCAGGGGCGTTATCGTGGTGCAAAAGCCAATTTTTGTTCTTCCACAAATCCGGGCGTTTCTGGCGGATTGCTTCGCGCAAATTGCGCATAACTTGCAGGTAATATTCCTTATTGACCGTTCTACCCTGTGGCAAGAACTCATGATGCACCACGCCCCTGTAATCGAAGAAAACTGTCAGCAAAACTTTCATCCATTTTTTTGAATAGGTAAAAATCGAAGACGATCCAAAACACGTGTAAGCAATACAAGTGTAAACATTTTTAAAAACCGCCCACTGACACGCCCACTTTTCACAAAAATTAACTTTTTTCACTATTTTCATATGAAACTCGAAAAAACTTCCTGGAGCAAATATGTAGATATCCACTTAATCTACAAATCGTCTATACATTGCATATGGCCACGCCCACTTTTTAGGGGCGTTTACTTCAAAAATTAATTTTCGAGTAAAAATATTAGTTTATAGGGCAAAATAGAAAATTTTGTGAATACATTTTCCACCGCCTACTGACACTACCAAATAAGATAGGAATAGGGTATCATACGATCCGCACCAGGCGGATTGTAGCATTTTTCACTGTTTTTTTTTTTTTTTTTAAATTCTTCATAAAATAAAATGAATGTTTGTATTCATTAAATTTTGCTTACGTTTTGATTTTGACCAAAATCCATTGAATATTAACCGAGAAATGGTCATATTTCTAGATCCAGTTAATAAGCAAAGTACCATAATACGCTTTTTAGTCAAAAACGTGGTACGCCATTTTATGGCATTTGTCTACACTAGCGAAAATATGAAATTTAATCAAAATATTTAGAGCCGTTTTCTAGTAAACCGATTTAAGATTAAAGTACCGTTCTACGCAATTTTGGCCAAAAACGTGGTTACGTGCCATTTTAATAGACTTCACAAGACTAGCATAAATATAAAATGTAAAAATATCGTTAGAGCCGTTTTCGAGCAAATTAGCTAAAACCGCTTGACCCTAAGAAAAGTACCGTTACTATCACTTTTAGTCAACATTTTGGAACGCCATCTTTTAGCACTAGCACAGTTTTATACGCACTGAAAAATTTGAATGAAATCGGTTGACCCATTTTTTAACAAACCCGCTTTTAACCAAATTGGCCTTAAGTGCTGTTGCAACAAATTTTGGCAAAAATGCTGTAAACCATTATATAGCATGTATCTAAATTCGATTCAGCATAGAGTTTAAAGCAAATCGGTTTTTTACCAATTTGGCTGTAAGTAAAATACCGTTATAAACTCTTTTGGCCAAAAATGTGGAACGCCATCTTATAGCACTTTGCCAAACTAGCCGAAATATGAAATTTAAAAAAATCGTATAAACCGTTTTCCAGCCTTAAGTTAAATACCGTTAATATTAGGGCTAGAACAAAAAATTTAAATTTGGTCTCTAGGGATTATCCCACAGACCCTAGATATGAAGTTTGTTCAAAATCCGTTCACCCGTTTAGGCTGTAGTCTCGCTGACAGACAGACAGAATTTTTAAACCCACTTTTTTCGACTTCTCTATAAAGGTAATATCAGAATTTATCAAAATCGAGCTTGCCCTATACTACGTATGAGTGCAAGTAAAAATAAGTACCAAATACGCACTTGTGTTGTTTAAAAATGTATTTCACTATTCATATTATTTGTGATGATACTTCATTAGCAACTATTCAGTTTCGAATACATATGTTTGTCTCATTGAATGTTATGAGTGAAGCATAAAATGTTTATTAACATAACCAGTACCTACTCATTTCTTTGAACATAAAGTAGAGTGGTAACTTGCCGCTTTAATCTTCAATACATCAAGCTTGCATTGTTTAGGTAAATAGCTGAAAAAGTTAGCACTTGCTCCAATATATATGGAAGACAAAAAATAAATGAAACTTTGGAAATTATTTAACAAAATTTCACTCCAAAATTCTTGCACGTTTTCTGAAGATATTTGTGGGACATTTATATTTCTATGCAACCTGCCGTCTAAATCATTTAATTCTGAGCGATTAAAAATGCTGGAAAAGTATTGTATAATGTTTTATTCCTTAAACTATTTGTATTAAGGATCCAAATAGTTTAAAAATTTCGCCGGAGTCAGAAAAATTAAACCTTTTTTAAGTTGCTTCAAAAGCTGTTATGAAGAAATTTCGGGAATTTTCTTAAAAGCAATTAATTTCTTCTATTTCTATGTTTATTCAGAGACTACTAACTTTACCCTGTCAATTAAAAAAGGGCCCAAATAAAGATTGTCCTAGAGTACCAATGTATTTCTTTTTCATAAAACTCTCAACAATTGTTTTTTTTTGAACGTGAATATTTACATCTCCCGACTGCATTTGTAGATTTAATTTAGTGAAAAGTGGTAAAAAGACATATTTTTTAAATCACTAGATATGCATGTTAAAAAAACATTTGTTGGAAATTTCTGTAAGTCACAAATTTTTTTTTTATTGCGTTTTGTTTTCCCCGTTTTTGAAGCTGTTATCCACCATTTCCCTTTTGATTGAAAACAAAAAAATATCTCCACCTGGGATCGCTGGCGGGAATTACATATATGGAATTTAAGAGTAGACAACGCCACCAGCAGCATTGCCATAAGTGCAGATTTGTCTGCATTTTGCAGATTCTCAGTTTGATGAAGAAGGGTGCTCAGATTAGGTGCATTTTTGCTAGACATGGGCTTTCGCTAGCAAAAAATTCACTGCAAAGACCGGCGTTATCTCTATGACAATCCGTCTAGACCATATGATACCTTATCCGTCTGCAATCAGCTCAAGACTATTAGTGTCACTTCTATTACTTTCTTCCCGTAGCCTCGGGTGGTCACGGCCACATCCTGAATGATGTTACTGTATTTTATCCACTGGTGGGTTGACGTTTAGTATTGGCGGATGCACTGCAGAGATTTTTTGGGTTAGATTCTGTTTATAAACTCTTCCTGATGAACAGTCGGCCACAAGGCTTCATTAATAGGTAGAACCCGTCCATAAGCGAACCACACCTTTTGGGTTCGTGACATCCCCAGGCCTTATTATTAATTGTAAACTAGGCTAAGCTTTGGACTTGGAAAATGTTTATTTTTGATTCAATTCTATGCAATTCATTACTTCTTAATCATAAGGTGTACCTAGCTCCAGGTGCGCCATCAAAATGACGAGGTGGACTAGACTCTGTTCAAAACTTCTTGAGAGTTACATATACATATGTATGCATGTGTTTTCCCCGTCAGGTAGGTAACGTTCCACTGTTATCCTTGCTATTAAATAATTCATATTGTCATGCTTCTACCATTACGCCTAGTGGTTTCATCCTCAATTCCACCTCCGCACGTGAGAAATTAGAATAAGCTTAATGTTTACATAGATCAATGTTTGCATTATAAGATAGTAATAAGGAACATTATATAAACTAAAACTTTTCTTTATATTTATCAATTTATAGATTTAATTGATAAAATAGAAATTAATTCCGCAAAAGCCACCAGAAACATCTGCGTGAAAGTGGACCAAGATCTACCAAGATAAAGACATACATTTAAAAACAACAACCACCCCACCAGGATATACATATATATTGTTAAGTGCAAGGTAATACACTTAACTGTAAGTGGTTTCTTTCCAATTATTCGTGTGGGATTTCAAAAGCTGATTAAGACAATAATTTTCCTGCAGTGCCGAAGGGTGCATAAGCATAAGTCGTTGAGATCCCTATAGATACACTGGGCGTGGTTGAAAGATGCAAATCAACTAATAGTAGGGTGTCTGGATGGATAAGTAATAAAATCATAAATCGTCGTAATAATTTACCACGCATAACCATCCCTTAATGATTCAAACCACCAGCCAACCACGTGCAGTATTTTGGTACACCGTTTTCATCATTACATGATACACAAATCCTTTTATTCGTTATGCCCGCCACCAACCACCCACGAGAGTGAGTAAGTTGTAAAATGAATTTTCATGAGTAATCCATCCAGAGTGCCATTAAACAACCCATCCACCCATCCACCCATACAGCCAGTGACAACAGCTACCGCAGCAAGATCTTTGTATCTTTTTATTTGTGGGGTGCAGGGTGCTTCAAAATGTTTTATACAGTAGCAGCATTATCACTTTGTTTACCATTAAATTAATGGCAAATTCAATTATGCAAGTTGCCTTTTCATATGAAAAAGATTTTTTTTTTTTTCGGATTCTGGGATTCTTTTGCTTTTCGTCCTTTATGATTTTCACTCGTGTGTTTTCCTTTTTGCATTTTGATAACAAAATCTAATTTTAAGATCAAATTAGTCTGATGTTGGAGTTTGTTTTAAATTTAACAAATAAAAAATAATGGATGCTGGCTTGCTACAAACACACAGATCCTTAGATACATAGATTAAGACGACGCAGATTTATAGAAACAGAAAAGTTTCGCCTCTGGTTTTAATTGGAAAACTTTGTTGCTTCGTAGTCTAGTAGATGTATGTGTGTTGTCTCAGTTATTGGGATAGGCTTTCGCTTCAATGTTTTTTCTCTGAGTTTAAGTACATACATATGTATTTCGAGAAAGTTCAGGAGAAAATTTCATAAAAAAACAAAAGATTATTTCACTTTGTGCCACAATTTCAGATAACCAGAGCAAAATAGATTGTTAAACTTTGTGTTTTTTCTGCATATTCTTACTAGTTAAAAGTCCTTCAGTAGCTTTAAATCATAAAACATTCAAACCGATGGGATGCGTGAACAGAGTTCATCGTATTCATATCACATATTAACATATGTATATTAGCTATTTTCTCTTCGAAGGACTGGATGATACATATAAGCATTTTCGAGTACCTACAGATTAAAGGCCCAAAGATAATTACATTAGCTAATGCCATTATTGAACGAAAATTCTGCTCACGCGTTGTCAAAATCTAAGCGCGCCCATAATTGCATTAAGAAAACATGGCCACATGTCATATCGCTTCACCACCAGTGCGAATGGAACCGCTCTCTACGTATGGCGCCAAAAGTGAAAACTTAACGAAACTGAGGGAAAGAAGGGCAACGCACAACTTATTTATGTACAGGGTGAGCCAAATACAAGTTTCTTCTAAAAAACGAAATAAAGAGAAAAAAAAATAGTTTTTCCATATATTATGGCTTTATTAGTCAGAGCAAATATTCCCATTAATATTGGAACACAAAGTCGTTGAAGTGGCTGTCTCGGCTGGGTTTGCAGTAGCGCATTCTGCGACTCCAATTTTTCTAGACCTTGTTTATGGTTTCGGGCTGTAGCCCACGGATTGCTTGGATGATATTGGCCTTAAGTGCTTAAATAGTTTCCGGATTGTTGGCATAACATCGGTCCTTCACTGTTCTCCACAAAAAAAAAAGTCCAAAGGGGTCAAATCGCAGCTCTATGGCGGCCAATTAAGATCGCCAAGACGGCTGATAACACGGTTTGGGAATTAAGTGTGCAAAAGCTCGATTGTGGCATGGGCTGTGTGGCATGGAGTGCCATCCTGCATGAGCCAGAAGTCGTACTAATCCATGGCTTCAATTCCAGTTAAAAAATAGTCAGCTAACATGGCTCTGTAACACCCACTGTTGACCTAAACGTTGTTGTCAGCCACGACGGGGATCATGAGTGTTGTCCACCAGCATACCAGTCTCACGAACTTGCGTACAGCAGGAGCGGTGGGTGCTTCATTTCAGCCAAAACTCCTTTTCAAAAAACAGCACTCACTTTGGAAATATGTTTTTTTCAATATTTCCCAACGGTGTTCAAGCGTAAAGCGACTCATTTCGTTCGGCGGAAGTATGATACTGACTTCCTGTTCAAATTTCGAGCGGGAAAGAGCTTTCAGTTTCAAAATAACCTATAATTTAAAAAGTAACAATTAGATGACCCATCCTGTACTCGCATGACTATGTACGGCAGCGTCCAGAGCCTTGATTCAATAATAGTTGACTCTGAAAATTGTGCCTCTTTATACTTAAAAGACTTCGACAGAAAAAGCCCAAATCGGATAATTTACAAGATCCATTATTGACATTAGCAAGCAATACTTTTAAGTCATTCCCCTTTGCTCTCTTTTTTTAAACGGTTTTAGTCATCCTTGTCTGGAATTCCCCCTTTTTTCCTTCACACGTGATCGAGAGACATTCCGTTGTGCGTAAGGACATTGATCTAAAACAAAAATAAAATAAAGAAGGTATAAAAAAAGGCTCCTTTTTTTCCCGCCTTTAATGTTGCGGCTTTGTGCACCTGTTACACAAGTGAGAAAAAAAAAAAAAAAAACATTGCTGCAAAGGTATTCTCCGTAGCTTCTTCTTTTGCCGGATCTTTCGTTGGTTACCACATAACCGTGTATAGGTGTATGTCCTAGGAGGAAGGAAACTCACCACAAACGAATACGATCACGATCAGTAGACAATAATCAACTTTTACGTTGGAAACTCTTACAATTATTTCTGGCATAAGGCTTGTACATATTGACTTGTTGTATTGGACGGCGGCGGCGCGGCACAATACCATCCCCATGGATGGGTTATGACGATGATGATAATGAAGGGTAACCCCCAACTCATCGCTAGTTCTCTGTGAGATACCTTTTGTTGGTTAGTTTCTTTTTATTCATGCTTTTCCTGCTGCCAACTTTTTGTATGTCTTTATTTTCGATGGCTGTTACCATTGCTGTTGCTGCCTTCTTTTGCTTTTCACTACTTATTTTTTTTTTTGGGTTTTTATTCGTCAGTCACATCCGCAAAATGTTCAGTAGACCAAATCAAGCAATTCAAAAAAAAAAAAAAAAAAAAAGAAAAAAGAAAACAAGGGAAAAACTTCAGTGTATACACGAAATGGAAAAGAGGGAGAGTTCGCGATGCATGTGTACCAAATGCGGAACATAGTAATAACCATAATAACCATCAAAGAAATTCCAGTAAAGTCAGCCTGCCATCTTGGAAGAGCTAGAATGTTACAGTGTTACCCATAATGTTTCAAAGAATTGCCATAACAGTGCACAAATGAACTTGAGTATGAAACAAAAACTTACTGACCTTACTTTATTATAAGTGCCTTCAAGCTTTACAGTATGTAGCCATCAGAAAACTAAAAGATAAGAAAGCCCCTGGTTCTATGCTTCCACCTGATATGATTAACATTTTAGGAAATTTGACTAACAGGTCCTTCGGATATAGACTATGAGTCTGTTATGTTATAAAACAATAAGCAGAATAGAAATTTCAATATGTCACGGGTAAAAAAGCGAATTTGCAAGGACCTCCTGTTCATTGTTGATCAAAAGTATCTTATCCAGCTTAAAAGCCTTAAGGGCAGCATTATGTTTGGAACTCTTTAAAAGCGTAGTTACCCAACAGCATAAAAAGCTCAGGTCAAAAGAAAGTTAATTTGGCTGTAAAAACTGATTATGGACAGGCCTTCTCGGAACACTACCGTATTCTCTTATATCTTTTAAATGGAAAAGTCCCAAGTCAACTGGATAAAATTCGCCAAAAAGTTTACACCGGCTTTGGCTACCGTTTCTTCAGCCGCGTGAGCTTTGGCTTCTTACCGCCAACAAAACCCTTAAGCTCTTCGAGGAGAAGAGAGTAAAACGAACGACTAAGTCATATTGACGAAATGCAAAGATTTCTGGTAACAATCAGTGAACTCATCTATTAAGTAGTTAAGTCTCGTAAAACTGAGCTAAAAGCATATGAAAATGCTACAATCCGCCTGGAGCGAATCGTATGATACCCTATCCCTTTCCTGTATACAAATGTTTTAAATTACTTCAAAATACGAATTTTCTCGAAAAGTGGGTGTGGTAGTGGGCGGATTCGTCGTTTAAAAAACAGTTTTTTTTTTTTTTTACAAAAACGCCCCTAAAATGTAGGCGTGACTGAATATAATGTATGAATGTAGACTAAAACTATACACATTTATCTTTAACACTTGTATTGCTTACTTTTGCAAGGACCTCGTATACAAAATTTCATCAACCTAGCTCAAACTTTAAGGCTCAAAAACTGGTGACACATGGACGAACGGACAGACAGACTTTGGAAAAATGCCGAAAAACGTAGAAATTACGCCAAAATTTATTCATTAAACCTACCGTTCGACTTCTTTTTTTCTTTTTCTTTTATTGGATTCGTGAAAAAATTCGAACTCGATATAACAATGAATTCTGACATTACGATAATAGAGAAGCTCGAAAAAGTGGGTCTGCCAATTCTGTCTGTCTGTCGGTCTGTGTGTATGTTCGCTGGACTGCAGCCTAAACGACTGGACCGATTTGCTTCAAATTTCATATCTGAACTCTGTAAGGTCGCAATTCGAGGCAAAATCGGAATTTTTGTTCTAGCCCTGTTATTAACGGTACTTTACTTAAGGCCAATTTAAAAAAAAGACGATTTTCTCGAAAACGGCTCTAACGATTTTGATTAAATTTCATATTTGAGTTAGTCTTGACAAATCCTATAAGATGGCGTACCACGTTTTTGGCTAAAAATACGTATAACGGTACTTTTCTTATTAACTGGATCTTCTAGAAACATGGCCATTTCTTGGCTAAGACTCGTTGGATTTCCACAAAAATCGATATATGGGCAAGCCTTAATGTTTTATAAAATGTGGCATTTAAACTTATACAAAATTTTTAAAAATATTTTTTTAAAAATTTAATTTTTTTTTTTTTTGTATTAAAAATTTGTTCATTTTCAACTACCAGCATATACATATGTGTAAGTACGTACGACCCAGTCGTGTACCTTATTTTTACTCATTTGCTCTTTGGACTATAGACACTCCCTCTCTCTCTTATAAAAACGTTTAGAGATGCATTAATGAATGAATGAGTAAAACTATTCGATAGTTGAAATCATTCAGTTGCTATTAATCGATAGTCGAATTCATTCGATAGTTTCCATCACTAGAATGGTGCTAGTTATTTTTTTTCTAGACTTTTGTCGCGATATACTATTCAGATACCAAATTATAACAAGAACCAGCGGGAAATCGTATTCGGTTTCCACTTTGCTCATTGGCCTGTTCATTGTTTTTTTTTTCACTTATTTTTATAACCATTGTAGGTTATTATTGTTTTTTTTTTTTTTTTTTGTGCCATCCAACTTCTTTGTTAATTTGAAAATTTACTGTATCAGACAATTATCTGTTGGGTTCCGTATGTGTTTTCGACAACAACAACAACAACGAGCATACCACCGAATGGGGAACATATCAACAAATTCGAATGCGGCGACCTTTTAATTGAAGAGGATCACCGGACCGTGATTCCTTTTGACGAGCAAATGTGTGTACATATGAACCAAACGTACATTACTCTAGTTGGTCTGGAAGCAGAAAAAAAAGAAAGAAAGACGAAACTTTTTTTTTTTTTTAAAACCAAAGTAACCACCAGTGTTTTGTTGGCGTGCTATACTCGTACATGTATGGGTGATGGTCATTTGGACGTGGGGTGATTTGGTGACTAGTAACAAGGTGAGCTGACGCGACGCTTCTCCGCCGCACACAAAAACAAATGAGAAGAGAAACGCGAGTAGGTTCATATGGTCCGATAATGTGTATAGCCTGGGTTATACCTGCTTTTAGAATGCATACTCTGGGACCCTTTCACTGAGAGCTTTCCGGTACCACCCAGAGTAGGAGATAAAAAAATGCCAGCGGTGGGGAACACTACCGTCTTCATGATTCCCTCCTAGTTTTTTGGTTTTTTTTTTCTTTTATTAGTTCTAGACTTTTCCGGGGTTTGCTACAGTAAGTGGTGATGGTGGTGTGGGTGAAGTTTATAACTTGCATGTGTTTTATGTTTCTCTTCTAATTGATAGAGAAATCATAGAGCGGGTGATTGTTGTTTTTTTTTTTTTTTTAAATTTTTTTTTGGGAACGTCAGTGATTAATTTTCCATAGAAAGTCGTAACTATGGTGAAATATGCTTACATGACATTAGAGAGGGGTTTTCTCGGTATATAATTTGATTTGTAGATTCTTTTGAACATAAAGAAGGCCCATGTGCATTGGACATGGGAACAATTTGAAGGGGATAGATATTTTTTTTTTTTTTGGAAACGAATGAAACTGTGAGAAATTACAAAATAATTGCGCTGACGAATCTTAAGGTATGTTAGTTAGTCCCTTAACTCTTACTTACTTTCTTAGGTCCTTTAATTCCTCGGGGAGCATTGGGCGTCAACAACGCCTGTGCGCCATCTTGTTCGTACGCGTTTGAGCTCTCTCCAACTCATTCCTAAAAAAGCTCGGTTCCTTCTCGACTGTTCTGCGCCACGTTTGCCTAGGGCGTCCCGCCGTTTTGCCTGCTTGGGTGAGCGGATTCCACTGCATGGCGTATTTCGCCGTAGGGTGTGTCCAATCCACTGACACTTTCTCTTTCGTATTGTAATGTTGATAGGTTCCTGGCCAGTTCACATATAAAGCTGTTCGTTGGAGATACGGTTCGGCCAGAAAATCTTTGCAATTGTGCTTAAACACTTATTTACGAAGACTTGCAGCCTACGTGTGTTAATGGTGTCCACCATCCAGGTGCTGCACCCATAAAGCAACACCGATTCTACGTTTGAGTGGAACAGTCGCAACTTGGTTCTTAAGCTGATAAGATTGCTTTTCCAGGTGGGGGACAGCATGCCGAACGCAGCTTTGGCCTTCCCGGTTCTGCTGCACACATCCAGTTCGGTGCCACATCGGACCAACAGCTGAGACCACATTTCATAGGTATAGAAAGTTGTCAAGTTTCTCGACCTCCTTTCCGACAATGTTAAGTTGGGCGCTGGTATTTGAAGTGCTCAGGGCTTTTGTTTTGGCTGTGTTAGTTTTGAACCTCACTTTGTTTGCCTCAGCTTCTGGACCAAGATGTGAAAGTAGACAAACATCGTCAGCGTAGTCTAGGTGTTTAAGGTAAGATGTCCATCGAATTCCATGGTTTCCATGGATAGCCACTAAAAATAACAGCGGTGACAGTATGCATCCTTGACGTACTCCGCTTTGGACTTTAAAATCTTCTGACACCTTGCCATTGTGCAAGACGTGACACTTACTGCTCTCATACATAAAATAAATAAATATTAGGCCGTAAGCAACCCATAGAGCCAAGGCCTAGCTTCTCACAGCTGTACGTGTTGTGCGTGGTATACATTTCTGTACGTACAGAAGAGGGACCTACAGTCTTATGCCGTATCCGAAGGGCAGGGTGGTTGTTCTCTCCATCTAACGAGCTGATCCTCATCCGAAGTCAGAAGGCTACCATCTAGACAGTCACATCTTCACCGTGTGTTGTTTGGAGCTCCGACCACCAGTGAGCTCCTTAGTGATACTATAAACAGTCCTACTGTCGCTGCTTCTTCAGCCCTTGAAGCCAGTGTGCCGATATACTGACGTTTGTCACTCTTCACACTACGCTGCACTTCTTTCTTCTTCGCATGATATTGGGTTTCTAGCGCGGTTTTCTCCACTGCTGAGGCGGCTGCAATCCGATACTTTATTGCTGTACGCTTTTCGATCCGTTTCCAGGTATCTGCTGAAAGCCATACGCGGTGATGTTTCTGCCTCTTAGTGACGAAGGTGCTTGCCCCCGTTGCAAAAGCATTTTTCACAGCATTCCAGTGGTCATCCATGCTCTCCTGCAATGATCTACTGAAGCGCTGCTGGAGTTAACGCCAGTCCCACTCCGGACCTCCGTGGACTTCCAGCTGGCTTACCAGAGTAGAGAATGACAGTGCTTTTTGATGGGGAGATGTATTCCTCAGCATCAAACTTTATTTTATTTCGTGCGAATTCGCGCTCCATTTGGAGGAATCTGGCGTAATAAGGCCCTTCTTGGAGTGAGTCCAGGAGGGTCCTAGCGTTCCATAATCCGATCGTTGTCCGTATTCGATAGCCAAAGGTCGTCAACAAGTTATCCGCATTGTGAATTTTTACGCTTGAGGCTCGCTGGGCCCCAGACCAACTGACACTAATTCTGTTTTGTGGCGCAGGAAGCTTGCCATTCCAGAATTTTATTTGTTTAAAGCGACCATGTATGCCATTATTTATGGGGTACAACATCATTCAAATGCCTACCGGAGTTTAGCTGGGGGGGCGCGCATCCTCAACGTCTAATTTTCCATAACACCGGCGCATAAACCAGGCTAAATTTCACCATTAGTTTTGATTATGGTGGCTCTTAGGGCAGTGGTGATTTGTAGTCTATTGACATAAACCTATGACTTAAAAAAACCGCAACAGGAAGAAGTCTAAAGAAGAAGTAAAATCGTAAGATGTCGGTGGCCAATTCACTGGAATTCATGGCCAATTGGCCAATTCTCGGAAGGACGATTATAGCGATCGTAACATGAACGAAGCGCGTGAAGGCTTTAACTCTCCATATTGATTTATCAAAACAGGATTAATAAATGGCAGCTGATTTGATGGATGTAGCTCCAATATAATAATATGGCCGCAATCACTTGTCAAAGCCCTAAGATCTTTATTTAACAGCATTAGAGATATTGCCACCATTCGGGAACTTCGGGGCACTTGGCTAGGTAACAGTGAACCAGACGACAGGGCAGGGAGTTTCTCGATGCCAGCACCGTACGAAACCTAAAGTACCACCAGTGATGCCATTTTTTTCGAACTCCTTATTTCTGGCTTTTACCATTGACATATTTATTAATCACTATTAACGTCATTGAATGTCAGTATTGTATAAAAAGCCTTATAATTATCATAACTTATTTTTTAATATTATAAGAAGGTTCACTGTTCCTTAATAAAATATCATAATCTGGTCGGCGTTTCTCAAAAGGATAATAGATATTTTATGTGTGGAAATCGGACGCAGATTGTAGTCCATGTCCAAAAATGCACTGCTTACCAGACGAATGCATCGTTCCGTACTTTATTTTCAAAGTTTGTCATAGGAAAGGTTCAAAAAAAAAATACAAATATGGACGAGTATCTATGTACATATGCCATTATAATAAAGCCTACCGTTACCATAAGCAACACGCAGGGCTTTCTTTTTAGAATAGAACATCAATCTCTTGGGTGCAGAGATACATATTAAAACACAGAAAGATACATCAACGGTCTACCAACAAATATCACATACTGCATGGCATATAGTCCATCTAGAGCGCAATAGCAGTAAACAATTCGAAATTGTATTTAATGTGTCTAGGAAACGGTTCGCTGATTTAAGAACTCTTTAGAGCATGAAGCCACGAGCCACACGAGAAAATAAGAAGATTCAAACGACTTGAGTGCTTTTTTTCCTTTTTTTTTTTTTTTTCGTTCGTTTCTCCTATGTAAACCCATTATACAGTACTCAGGTGCAGCTGTGGCCTGTAGTTAGGCTTGCGCACACTTTTAAGCTACTTCAGTTCGCTATGGCTTTTATATATAGTAAATATCGGCGATCCGTTGCTTTCTTCTTCTGGTTGAAACAAAAAAAAAAAAAAAAAAAATCCATATCGAAGGGATTTACTGTGTGCATCGCATGTTGAATCGGTGTTAAGATCTAAGATTTCGTTGTGTTTGTTAGTGGTGGTGGTGGTGGTGGTGGATCAAGCTTAGCAGGAAAACAAAAATCAAATCAGCTAGAGATCTAATAGATAATAAATAGACTTGAACTAAAAGACCCAAAAAGTACAAATCCTATCTCCTTTTCGGATAAAGCCCTCATGAAGGACTATCACGATCAAGGATAAAATTCGCAGTATTGGGCTGTGCAGGATGATTGACTGATTGACTCTTAGTCTATAAATTGAACCCAGTTATGCCATTGAGCCCAAATTGTGCCCCATTTCGAGTCACTGAAATTCAGCCTACGGAACTGACACATCTGTCAGCAAATATGTCAGTATATGAAAAATCTTGTCTTGTATTTGCTAGAAATTGTTCATTCACCTTAAAATTTTTTTTACGTAGAGCCTTCGTTGAAATTCTATGTAGTGTTCTACGAAATGTTCTACCGACTGTCTGTCTGGATATAGTGACCCGTCTTTCTTGGAAAATACTGATACTTGGAGGGTTTCTACCGGGGAATCGCTTGATCTTCTTAAAAATACACGTTTCTCAGCCTGCGGAAACAGTGTCTCGTAAAGAGCTAGTTCTGATTGTACAACGTCCGCAGACTGTAGTAAGATCAAAACTATTATTATGGAGGAAAAAATTAATACATACATACTCGAGGGTTCTAGTGTTCCTAAGAAGACCAAACAGCATTGAAAGCCCTAACCGTTGATACAGGAAGACCTTACGTAATTTCGGACAATCTCATCCGATCTCATTTCCCGTGGCAGTGTGACCTATCACCCAGACGAGACTCAATAATTTGTATCTTGTGACACAGTTCAAAGCATTGTATTCAGCAACTAATTTGGATGGAGCTTGATTGTTACTACAGACACAAATACTAAACCAATTCCAAACGATATGACTCGAAGCGATTAGGATTGCAAATATCAAAGGCAAACAACTTTTTGCTAAATGCCTTCCACAAAAACACCAGCCCTTGATCTTTGACAACACTCCATTCCTGGCTCAGTAGCCAGTCCTGAATTCCGAGAAAGTCAACCTGATACGCCGCAAGCGCGTATGCGTCGCAGCTGAGGCCTTGGGGTCATAGCATCAGATAACGTATATATCCATAAGACCAGAGTCATAGGATAGGTGTCGTGCAAGATCATCAAAGGTCCGCCAGCTTATGCCAAAGGCACTTCGCCTGAGTCTGTAAAGAGCATGACATGATGTCTACAGCAGAGCCCGGACTACTCGGAAAGGCTTGCGTGCACCCGAGGCACCTGACTTTGATAGCGTAATACCTATTTTGCTTGAGAATTTGCAGGACTAATCAGTTAAATGTATTTTCATTCCTATCCCTGTCTTGTCTGAAAACATAGGAACATATCCTTGATTTCGAAATTCATGAAACCTTGGAGAGTTCCAGAATACCGACGTAAATGTCTTTTCAGAAAGTAGTGCGAACGGGTAAGAAGAGTTTTCTGTACAAAAAAATATACTGTTTCTACCGCGAAGAAGAAAAGGTAGTTGGATGAGTTGTTCTTGGTCTATAGATGGATGCTTCATGCTAAGAAATCAAACTGTTCAAGCATCACTGCGTGAAGTGGTAGTGTATTTGGCCAAAGAACAAAGGATTCGGTGCTAAAAACCCAGCCGTTTCCATTCAACGCTCTTAGTAACAAAAATTAAATAGTTCGCTAGCGCTTAGTAAATTTCATTTCATTTCAAAAACTACTCACAACTCTCTCCAGTCAGGTACGTTTGAAACTATTATTTTCTAATATCTCTCAATTACTTACTTACAACATTAATTAGAGTAAAGGTTGCTTACATATTGTTTTCCTTTTTTAGTGTTCCGGACCTTAAAAGGTAAGACGGAACACTTATGGGTTTGATACGGTGTCTGTCTGTCCGTCTGTCCGTCTGTCCGTCAGTCTGTCACAGCACTGTAACTTTTGAACCGATAGACATAGAGAGCTGAAATTTTCGCTATGTATACATTATGTGGAAGCCTGCACAAGATGGCGGCAATGAATTTCATTTTGGGAGCCCTTTTTTTGGGCACCTTGTATGAAGGGCAAAAAAAAATTATTTTGTTCCCCATCATGTGGCATATCAAATTAAAGATAATTTTGCAAGGGCTCCATATTTGTAAGAAATGTTTTTTTCTGGCAAAATTTGTTGAACAAAAAAGCTCGCCAAACATTTCAAAAATGTTGTCCCCCCCTAGAGGCAAGACCATAAATGGTAAAAATATGAAAAAAATTGGAGATACGTAGAATTTCGTGTAGATTGTAAAACCAATACGAAAATTTCTATATTTTATATATTTTCTGAGAAAAATTAAAAAAATGGGGCATCTAGTTACCCCACTGTATCTCCCCCAATTTTCATGTTATCCAAATAATTTTTACAGCAGGTCATTTCGATACTACGATTTGCTCAAATTTCAAGTTTCATCCAAATCCGACAAGTAGTTCTCGAGTTACAGATTTTAGAAGAGCGCATGGACTTCCCTATAAGCTCTTATCTTGCTGCTACTGCATTCGATTTCGATTTTTCAAAAACTAAGTCATCTGCACGAATGGATCGTATATGTTAGCTCTATGCTGCTTTTGAAAACTAAATAAGTTTAAAAAACTATTTTTTTTTTTTTCAAAAATATATTTTTTTTTTAATTTTTAAAACTCTAAATACTGTATTCCTTCGCATGTCGAGTATTGCCAGTGTTTTGCTTTACTTAAGCTATTTAACAAGCATAGTACCGTTATATGAATTTTTATCCAAAAGCTTGGAACGCCTAAATTAAGTGAAATATGAAATTTTATCAAAATCGTTGAAACCATTTGGAGAAAACTCCGTGTTTGTGAAAATAGCGCTACGTTAAGGAACTCTAAGAGAAGGGTAGAACAAAAATTCCAATGTCTCCTTTAGTGGCCATGCAATAGCTCCCTGACATGAAGTTTAGTTTTGAAGTAAATTAATTCACTCGTCATACAGACAGACAAACAGAATCGGCAGACACACTATAACGAGCTTTTCTATCAACGTAATTTCAGAATTGTTTAATATCTCGAGTTCCAATTTTAGCACGAATTCAATACATGTTTTATATCGAAAGTTCAAGTTAAAATGCACTTGAATCTCAGCACAGTATTACTAGGACTTTTAATTTTACGACTTGATAGAGTTGATTAGACATTACATTGTTCATATCAAAACCAATGTTAGGTGTACCTATGCAGGATATGGATAAATTGCCTTCTATTTAATGATAAAATAAAATGTCCAGAACACTATTGCACGAGGCCCTCCTCGCACTTGCCCAGTTTTTCTAGTCTACATGCCTGGTATCCAGCAGCGAATACTTCTACATTCAGTTTGCTTCAATAGTCAACAAACCACGATGCCCACAGGTAGTCATCCATATTATGTCGAGTTACCATAGCTAGCCGCCCCCTATTAGTAGCTCTTAGCAGTCGGTTAAATTCCCAAATACAGGTGGACAAATCTCTAAATAAAAAGCGTGAAGCTCACAACAACGAACCGATTCCTGGGAACATTCAAAGTACAGAATTCCTCTATCCCACCGCCGTCCAGCTACATTAGTAGCCACGACAAAGAGTCTCAAAATTTTGTGTGTGCACCCCAAATGGTTGTACTGTCTGCTTACAACAGGAGCCTCGTCCAAAATGCAAAAATGATGGGATTGATGTCTTTTTTTTTTTTTTTTTGTATGTCTGCCTGTGTCCTATAATAACTGCCATTCCCCGGACTGTGTTTGTCTGTCGGTTGTAATTTTCACGGTTTGACGATTTTTTATTCTTCCCATCAGCAGTTTGGTGGAAAGCATTTTTGTTTCCTTCTCCCCTATCGAGATGTCCATCTGTTTTGTTACTTTTTTTTTTTTATTCATTTCTCTTTTTTTTTCATTTACTGACCGAAAAGGATATTTATTGGGCTCATAGGGTGGATTTACTACTATCCATGGAGTTAAATTCCATAGTTGTTGGTGAATTTCATTACATATTCCCTGGGCAACAAGTGTTTGCGTGCTTCAGTGAGAGAGGGTGGCAAACAGGAACCGAGTGCGACAAAACAAAAAAAAAAAAAAAAAACAAATTGAATGCACTTCCGTCTGAAATGGTTAAACGCATCCGTAACTCTGAGTAACAGGTGGAGGGGAAACGGCGAAAGTACATGAATTTATGAATGCAGTCGATAATATATGTATGTGAACATATAAATAAGACCTAATGCCAAAGGCTCATAGCACGCACGGCCTTTTATGAAGAGAGCTGCTATGCCAGCGCAAGAAACAAGTTTGCTCGTGAGCATTTGCTATTAATTGCCGGGGGAATGATAGGTCCAAATATTCGAACAACTTTATAACTCTAAGAAAGTTGTATCGGTTCCGTTTGTTTTATTCCGCAGGGAACAACCCAGTAAGGAGAGGCTGTGACGAGAAGGAAAACGTATCATCTATACCTCGTCTTCTATGGTTCTAGAGAGTATTCCAAAAGGGATTTCCATTTGGGTGATTGCGGTGCATCTGTCAAATTGGCTGTCCTTTATTGAGACTGTCCTGCCATGGTCTGTCTAAACATGGAAAGTTATCGCATGTGCAAATGATTCATAAAAGTGGGTCTTCTGATCGAGCAACATTCTCCTACTTCCCCATAATCGTGCTTCATTCGCAACATGCTGAATAAATTCAAATCGACGGGCTCAGTAAATAATCCGCCAACACCCAAAACGCAAGATCTATCAAAAATATCGCCGCTGTCGTTGAGGGTGTGCAGGAGAACCCGAGGTAGTTATTTCCACGCTGCGCCCAAGAACTCGACCTTTTGCAGACCACAACTTTATGAATTGGACACCTTTACAAGATTCAAGTAATCCATGAGCTCAATTTAAATGACCATAGACAACTGGGTTCTCGAGCAGTGGGAAGATGACCCCAATTTCGGTGGAAAAAGAAGCAACATTTTGGAATATGGGACGCTTAAAGTTCACCCAACTTGCAATGCAACTAGAGAAAGTCACTGTTTGGCTTGGATTGTGAACTGGTGGTCCATCGGTCGATGACAACCAATTTATTTCGGTCCCAATTTAATCACATGGACACCGACAACACTTGGTTTTAACAGGACGCCGCTATGTGCTACACAGCTCGTGCCACAGTGGACAACTATTGCAAATAAGGACGATAGCTTAGGCCTCGGGCAAACCCTACTATAACAAAAAGACTCACTTCCTCCACTGGGTAACGAGATAGTCGGCTTAACACTGCATGCTTGCAAAGAATTGCCTATCTTGGCACTACAGGTAAGCTATTTCAGGAGCTAATACCCCTTCTCTCTTCATGGGGAATGTGAGTACAAGCTAGGTGATCTAGTGGGCTGGAAATACTTAATTCTTAAAAGATTCATGTTCTGTACCATACCAAACATAATGGTCAGACATAATTGCTTAAAATGTTAGACCGGAAAAACGGGTCCAATGAAGTCTGGTTTAGTTTACTGATGGATCGAAAATAGCTGGAGTCTTTAGCACAAACACATAGATTTACCACTGTCTTTCAGGCTGAACTAAAGCGTCTACATATGTATGTATATATCTTATCTGAATCTGTTAAGTACTGCTACGATGCTGTACGATCCCTTGGATACCAAAGCATTGTGGAATCTGCAAATGAGCTTGCAAGTGCCGGTTGCGAGTCTGCGTTCATTGGTCCTGAACTCTTTGTGGCGTCAATTGGACATCAGCCACAATGCTTACTTATGAGTAAGAAAGCAAACTCCATCTAAACTACCTACTGTCTTAGAGTCTTAGACACTCCAATAAACTAATCAAGCCTGCAAGAAAATCCCGAACTTAGATTAGCAAAAGCATTAGGAAGCTAACCAGCGTGAGATAGCACCTTAGCTAGATAAACCTGCGCCAGCCAAAGGACTCCTGGTTTTGTCTAGAGGAGGATGACTAACTAGGTACATTGGTTAAGAAAACGTATTCTCTACAAGGAGGTTCTCACTTCAGTGGAACTTCTATAGAAATACTATCTTTCATCAAGGAATTAGTACGTCTGTTAAGTTAACTCCTGACCTCCTTCGATACCATAGGACAAGAGGGAAAACAACGCTGAATCTAAAGAATTCCGGGTTCTTCTGTAGAAAGTTTGCTTCCTCTTCCGAACTTCGTAGGTAGTTCACCGATATCTAGTAGATAGGTAGGTATTACCATTTCTAATCAAAGAGATCTTTCAAGATCGCTGATTTTCCATAATGTACCTACATGTAGGTATGTATGTAAATGTCTGCCTACAACTAGAAGCTAATACGTTACCGTTACGAATTAAAATGCGAAGATCCCAACATCACAAACACATGCATACCTATAATGTATCTACACATATGTATGTTGGTACGTTTCAACAAAATTAAAATGGAAATTAAAAGAATAAGGAAATCTTTAAACAACAAGCAACACCAACTAACAACGAGTGCGCACAATTTTAATTACCCCTCCTAAGAGAGCCACTACAAAAAAAAGACCCAACAACGGCGGCAATAATTATAAAAATATATATATAAGCATATATGTACACACATATGTACAGCTCAACAATAAACCCATAAATCACTTCGTCTAAGGCCAAGCCAATTTACATGAAAAATCAAACAGCCAACTAGACATCTGCCCCGAGAAATCATAGTCGCTATGTGCTGCCTACCATCAGGCAGTGTGGCATATTATATCCTACTTTGCTATTGTAGGTACCTACCTACACCTCTTCCACGCAAAACAAAAGTCATTAACCACAACCGAAAGAAGATAAGTTAAAAAAATTAAAAAAAAAATATACATACATACAGACAGCTAGATATAAAACCAAAACAAAATGAGATACAATCGAGCAAAAAATAAATAACAACAACTGTTGATCGAGAGGGAAGGAACCGATCAGTTTGAGACCATGACATCAACGTTCTATGAAGCCTCCAAGGCAAAAAACACAAAGCCCCCATCAAATTGACCAGGTATGCCACCAGCGCCACACATTCATTTTTGGACTTTTGAGGTTTTCATCTTCCCGAAAAAGATTGTTGAGAAGAGCACATGATCATCTCGAATTGATCCCGCCCATATTTTTAGTTGGCGCGCGATACGTAACGATCCGATTGGATATTGTGCTTTGTTTTTCATTGCTTGTGTGCGTGTGGTAGTTGAAGAAAATGCACACACTCGCAGGTTCAGATGAGCTAAACCGGCGAATGAATGAATGAATCATCTTGGTATGGTATCAGATAGATACATATACTCTCTTACATGTGCATGTGTGCATTTTTATTTTTTTTTTTTTATATATTTTGTTGAATCGGAAAGTGAATGTGTGTGGAACACGTTAGGTAGTAGCGCGCACTTTACAGATAATGGGACACACGATGTGGAACGATGCCACGCGCCGTCTGCTCACTCAATTGAGATGTGCGGTGATTGTAATAACCGCAATGATCACGATGATGATGTTGATGATCTATTTTCACGGTCTTGGGGATGATGAACGCCACTTCTAAGTCGGATGAAGTTGGCCGCCGCCTATTATCGATGACATTGAGAACGCTTTGTTTATTTCAGATATGGAACCTGTATTAGTAAAATCCTTAAAGGACCTGAACCAGTCACTAACCACCAGTGAGGATGCTTAACTACTTAGAGTTCCTCGTATGCATAGGTGGATGCATGGGTGTTAGGAGAAATAATCTATACCTACATCAACATCGACTTAGCAGTATGCGTACCTATACAGTGACTAGAGGTTCTTTGGACCGAAGTACATCATTGCGCTACGTCTTGGAACTTTTTTTTTAGCTTCGTATTCTATTCTACTACAGTAGACGTTCCAAGCTTTTGGATAAAAATGCATATAACGGTACTTTGCTTGTTAAATAGCTTAAGTAAAGCAAAACACTGGCAATACTTGACATGCGAAGGAATACAGTATTTAGAGTTTTAAAAATTAAAAAAAAAATATATTTTTGAAAAAAAAAAATAGTTTTTTAAACTTATTTAGTTTTCAAAAGCAGCATAGAGCTAACATATACGATCCATTCGTGCAGATGACTTAGTTTTTGAAAAATCGAAATCGAATGCAGTAGCAACAAGAGAAGAGCTTATAGGGAAGTCCATGCGCTGTTCTAAAATCTGTAACTCGGGAACTACTTAGCGGATTTAGATGAAACTTGAAATTTGAGCAAATCGTAGTATCGAAATGACCTGCTGTAAAAATTATTTGGATAACATGAAAATTGGGGGAGATACAGTGGGGTAACTAGATGCCCCATTTTTTTAATTTTTCTCAGAAAATATATAAAATACAGGAATTTTCGTACTGTTTTTACAATCTACACGAAATTCTACGTATCTCCAATTTTTTTCATATTTTTACCACTTATGGTCTGGCCGCTAGGGGGGGGGGGACAACATTTTTCAAATGTTTGGCGAGCTTTTTTGTTCAAAAAATTTTGTCAGAAAAAAATATTTCTAACATATATAGAGCTCTTGCAAAATTCTCTTTAATTTGATATGCCACATGATGGGGAACAAAATAATTTTTTTTTGCCCTTCATACAAGGTGCCCAAAAAAGGGCTCCCAAAATGAAATTCATTGCCGCCATCTTGTGCAGGCTTCCACATAATGTATACATAGCGAAAGTTTCAGCTCTCTATGTCCAACGGTTCGAAAGTTACACGGCTGTGACAGACTGACGGACAGACGGACAGACGGACAGACAGACACCGTATCAAACCCATAAGTGTTCCGTCTTACCTTTTAAGGTCCGGAACACTAAAAAAACAAGAAGTCTATAGGGATCATAGGTATCGCACGATGTCGGTGGCCAAGTCACATTGCCTCCACGTGAAACTGTGTGGCATGTAGCGCTGGACCGTTCTGTTGAATCATGTATGTAATTAAGGACAAAAGAAATTGGTTATCATCGAATGATAGCGCTCCTCGTTGTCGGTTATGGCATGGTAAGCGTCTTCTCAAAGAAGCATAGCCCGATGGTAGGCCCGATGACTTTCTCTGGATGCAATGCAATATGATGGCACAAAACTCGCCAAGTTGTGATCTGCAAAAGAAGGAGTTCTTGTGCGCGGCGCTGAATTAACTACCTCGGGTTCTCCTGCACACTCTCAAGGACAGTAGCGATATTAGAAGAATTTATCCACCATGCGACCGTAAAGTGGACGAAGAGCGTGAAATATTGCTCGACCTTTTTAAAATAATTTATTCATTTGAACGCTGAAACACTTTTTATCATTTGGAAAAACAGACTTAATGAATTACAGCTCATTTGACAGAAGTAGCTCCAAAAATATGGCCACAATCAATCGTCAAAGTTCAGAAATCAATAAATGGCGAGCACCTGCTTTTAATGGGTTTCAGACTTTCTTGGAGTTCTTGCTGTCTTTCAGCAGAAAGGGCTGTAGACAATTCTGCACTAACCATGTGATGTTTCGAACACTGAAGTGCATACTTACATATGTTTCTTACTTACTTATCTCCTGTGTTCCATTGTGGGTCCTCGGGCCTCTACTATGCCTACGCGCCATCGTGCCTAAGCTTTCATCTGTTCTCCTAGGAACACCGCGTTTCCTGCAATCCTGAATAAGCGGGTTACATTGCATCGCGTGGCAAGCTACGGACCTGTCACCTTTTCTACTTCCACTTCATATGGTTGTGCCTACAGGTTAATGACCCGTTCTCTGTTCGTTAGAGATTCGAGTTGTCCAATATTTCCAATATTTAAGATCAAATAATCTTGGTTCAGTGCTTCATTTCTAAAATGTAATTAAGGTAAATAAAACCCAGAATGACCCGTGGCATCTGTGCATCTGTACGATTGGGGTTGTGTTCCTCTGTTTCTCTTTTCCCTACCTGCTGGTAAATTTTATTATTCTATTATTCAATTTCATATCCCAGTTCCGTTTTTAATAAAAACAGGGATACAATCCCATCCGCCTGTTCTCCACACGGCACAACCTGTCGCCATTTGCACCTGTTTTGTCTATTTTTCATTTTCTTGTCCGCTATTAAACATCATTTTCGTAGGAGAATCCTCTAATTCATGAATTCAATTTTAATACAAAGGCAGCAGGTTGGGCACACAAAAAAAAGGAGAACATCTGCTAGTTGTTGGGGTCATTTAGACAATAGAGATGACTTGAGACTGGTGTCAGCGAAGTTGTGTTCTCTTCTTTCGGCAATAACACCCACGGGCCCTACAACCTTCTAACCCTTCGAGTTTGAAATTTTGTTAAAACTTAACACTACCGTTATTTGCTACATGCTTCCTCTGTCCTGGAAAAGAAGTTTCACCAGACAAACTAGAACAAAATGTAAACATCCCGCTCTGCGTTCTTAGGGTTGAAGCAGAAGCAGAGAAGTTAGCCACAGCAAGGCATAATACTCTCCGGCACCATATGAACAGTTGTCATTGTAAAGGACACCAGCCACTCCAGTATTCCAGAAGAACTCTCTGGCGTAAATTTTGACATAATGCTGATCTTAAGTGCGTCAGCTGAGTATACAGAAAAATAAGTAATTAACTCAGTGTAATAGTCTTTAGTCATTGTATGAGCTAAATAGCCAGGAGAATACCTCTGACACAGTGGACAGCTCTGGCCTTAGTGCGTCGGAAGTTTTTTTTTTACTTCTGCCAACCTGCATACCTAACTTGAGTTAAATGAATGCGCTTTTCCTATAGACTAGCGCCGTAGAAACACCCAAAAAAAAAAGCGCTGTAGATTTTACAATGGAAGGCAGTAGATTTAACAATTCCTTGTAGATTTGTGTATTTAACAGCGAATCTGGTTAAATTAACAATTTTTTGTAGATTTTACAGCGAATGCAGTCATTTCTACAGCAAAATTGTTAAATCAACTACAACCCCCAATTGTAAAATCAACAGCGCGTTGTCAATTTCGGCTGTTAAATCTACAGATATGAATTTGTAAAATCTACATCAAAATGTTGTAGAATCTACAGCTATTTACTGTAGTAACTACAGCAGGAGCTGTAGAAATTACAACAAGTTGTAGATTCAGCATCTATTACGAAAACGTAAAAAGTAGATACCATTTGAGAATATACGCATGGTAATTTTCAGAGGCCATGGCGTTGCGGTATGTGTATGCAGTCGCCGAGTAAGAGGTTCCAAGTTCAACCCCAGCCAGATCCAAACATTTTTCACATTTTGTAAATTAAATTATATAATTCGGTTTAAACACACACTAAGTATTTCTTGGACAAGAACCATCTAATTGGATTGTAAAAGCTATTTCCACCCATTTCTCGCACCATACCAATAAATTAGAACTTTAAGCTTATGTGGTGCTGTGAAAGCGATTTTTTTTTTACATGCAAATTGTTGTTGTTTCTACAGCTGTTCGACGGCAAAGTGCTGTGAAATCTACAATTTTAGCTGTTATTTTCACAACTAGATTGTTAAATTTACAACCACCCCTCTGTAAAATTCACAACGAAAATTGTCGGGTCGATTCTGACAATGAATGCAGTAGAATCTACAGAATTTTACTCTATTCTTACAGCATCTTTTTTTTGGGTGTACCGTTAGTTTTAAATGTCCTCAAAAATAGTGCAATACTTTTTCTTTTTAAACGAAACAGAAACTTGTTAAAGCAAATAGTTAATATTTAGAAGCATAAGACAAAAGGATAATCCATTTAGCCAAAAGTATGCATTATATACAGAAGAATCGTATCATGTATTTTCTAGTTCAGGAAGGCGACTTGCTCCACCTGGCTCAACTTACCCCACACCAACTTTGATGAACAAATTGCGTTATAAATAAAAAAAATGCACAAAAATGTGGCCCAACTAGCCCAGCCCTACCTTGCACAGTTTGAGAGCCATTTATCACAATGAGTTCGAGAACCGCATAAGGGTTCTCGTGAAATGATAAAATGAAAAAAAATCAATCACTTCACAGCTTCACAGATCAGGAATCGACCCTACAAGAGGAAGAGGGTCTGGTTGAACATTGAAAGCCGTAGATGTATTAGAGAGCAAATATCGCTCAAGGACCAATGTGGATCAAGAAATGAGAGTAGCAGTGTCAAGCCTTTTAATTTTTGTGCCAATCTAATCATTATGTCATTCGGCTTTATCTTTTTTAAATAGCTAGTTTAGGATGTCGTGACAAAATACTAAACTTATAGGTGCGCCGCGGGCTGAAAAAGATTTGGAACCACTGCGATAGACTATAGAGGGCATCTGCATCCATATACTAAAGGGTTTCCAATAGGGATTTCTGAAAACTTTGACAGGTGATTGCGGCCATACTTTTGAAAGTGTATGTGCCGATTGGCGGTCTTTAAGTTTGTTTTGTCAAATCAACAAGATCAAATCAAATTGCAGTGCTTAACGATATGTGAAAATATCTTTTCGAGAGTATCTACTATTGGAGTCAACTCCAAATACCCGCACGTCAACGAAACGCAGGATCTACCGAAAATATCGCAGTTGGCCATGAAAGTTTGAAGGAGAGTCCGAAAAGTCAATTTCACGCAACTTAGCGAATTGCGTCATGACTTGGGCCTAGACCCTTACAAGATTCACCTGACCCAGGAGCTCAAAGCTAATGACCATAGACAACGTCCTATGTTCGCTGTCTGGGCTCTCCAGCAGTTGGAAGATGACCCCGATTTCGGTCGAAAATCATATTCATCGACGAGGCCCAGTTTTGGCTGAATCGATTGATGATAACTAATTTTCTTATACTCCAGTTAGATGATATGGACACTGACGACATATAGTCACTACGTGCCACGCATCCAAACAAACCATTTCCAAACAACGTTATCTCACGCGGAGGCGATATGAATTGGCCACCAAGATAGTGGGATTTGACCCCGTTAGACTTCTTTTTGTGGGGTCTTCATAGGTCACAGGTCTATGCTATGACAACAAAGCCAATGTCAGTCGTCCACATGCATATTTTATGGAGTTATGGAAAATTGAAACTTTGACATGCGCGCCACCTAGCGAAGCCGTGTATGATATTTGAACGATATTGTTTTCCGTACCTAGTGGCATATGTACATGAGCGTTCTAAACAAATGAAATTGTCTATTGATTTATTACTCCCAGTTTGTTTTATTCAAATTTAAAGAAAGGAAACTCCCAATGGACGATTTGGCGCGCTGCAAGCTCCATGGCTTACATATGTAGTTCATGGCCCAATCCCAATATATTGGACTCTGCATTTATAAAGCTCAACCAGCAGTAAGTTAGTTTTTTAAGTCAAAACGTGAGCATAACCAGATCAGTAGGTATTAGGTCTAGATTTTAATCCCAGAACACTACTCTCAAATGTTGAAGCCCAAAATTATCTAGGTAGTCTAAATACAGTAAGAAAGTTATAACAAAAAATTAAATGTAAGTATCTTACAAAAGAAAACTGAATTCAGTAGAAAAGGTAAAGCAACAAATAGAAAGTTTATTAATTGTCACGAGATTAATTCATATAGCACATACTCGTACATTTGTTACAGTATAGTACCCATCATTCAGGCAAATTGTCGTACAAACCATACCATACCTCTTCCGTATTTAGTCCATCCATAATTGCAAAATCAACCAAAACAAACAACGCAAGGAAAACAAACCAACAACAACAACAAAAACCAAAGAAAAATCATCAAAAATTTCTCTCTTTCTATCTGAAAAATTCGACCAACCAAAAATTTGCGTAAACGAACATTTGGAACCTTAAGCAAACAGCAAACATCGCACAGTACTCTTCATCCAATCGAGAGGAAACTCAACAAAATATCACCCCCACCCCCTTCTTCACACATAAACCGATCGTATTTGTATCTAAATACAATACAAACTTAACTCACCCAACAGGTTGTTCGTAGTATTTTTTTTACACAATACACACATTGATCCAACTCAACAGGTAGGGGCAGGTCAACATTGAGATACACTCAAACAAAACCGCACACTTGCATAGAAATTTATTAAAAAAAAAGAAAAAAAAAAAAAAACATTTCAACTCCTTGTGTTAGTGTTCGCGGCTCACCTGGGTTGGCCAAGCGTATCGGCTTTGGTTGAGATACTTTGTACGTTCCTATATGCAGTTTTGCTCGAGATCTCTTCGTCTTCGGACAGGTAGTCGCAAAGAATTTCAAATGTAAAAGAAAAAAAAAAAAAAAAAAAATATACAACAACAATAACAAATATTAAAAGATCACAGTGGAGAGAATGTTTTTGTTGTTGTCTAGACTTTGCATATACGATCTTCTACCGCACGCGAGTTCAATTTAATAAAAAAATACTAATAATTATGTTAACAAATAATTTATAAAAAAAAAAAAAGATCGACTATCTACTATGTCCCGCGAGCGCATTCAGTTTACAAAAAAATGTTAACAAGAAAATTTCAAACGATCTAATTGGCGACGATGAAAATTTGAAAAAAAAATAAATAAAAAAAATTCTAAGTGAAATGAAGTGCAGGTGAAAAGATAAAAAAAATAATCCTCTTAAACATCGATTCATTGGATTACCTTAATATAGTTCATAAGCTGAAAATCAAGTGGATCTTGCCAGAAACGGATTTTTTTTCTATTTAATTGGTAAGTATGACACTTGTTTTATGTTTAAAAGTATGCTGCATCTTTCCTTAAAAAAAATATCTTTGACTTGTGCCCACTGATCGTTTGTGTCTCGTGTGAATATCGATAAAAAATTAATCAAAGTTAGCTGCATTTCGTCCAGTATCGGATTTTATGTATAATAGATATCTTATTGATCATCTTAAAGTCCTTGATTAAAACAGATCAGAAGACAGGTGTTAGACAATAAGTACAGCTTTAACCGAGCTTCAAAAGTAAGACACTGAAAATTCATCACAAATCTTAACACACTTTGATTGATCTCTAAGTTCGATCAATTTGAATGGCAAAGAAGATCACCCATCGTTACTAAGTAAAAAATAGAAAACTCGAGTCCGTAAATTGGAAAATGGAAGGAGTGAATACCTATTCAGATTTTGTCTAAATCTCTTGTGATCTTTAAGGACAGATCGAAGAAGGAATTTTTGATAACTCTTATCATTCAAATAGATTTTCCGTCGCATGATCATCGAGCAAGTCGATGTATTTGTCGCTTAACGGTATTGTATTATTTTCCATTGCCCTTGGTAGATCTGTTTAAATATTTATCGATTTCATAGACTCGAAAACACTTAAGTGATCTTCGAAATATGTTGTAAGATCACCGTTAGTGACCGTTAGCTCGTTAATCAGAGTAAAACTAGTGATCGAATGCTGTGATAATGGAAATGCACCACAGATTATATAATATAGCGGCAAATAGGTTACAAAATCTTTTAGATTAAATACAGTGGACGTCCAATAATCATTTGCTAAAACGAATGTGTTCGTTATATCAGGCGATTTTTTGCAATATCGGTATTCGTTATACTGCAAGACCCCTTTAGTATGTTCTTTAACGAACCAAAATCTAGGTCGCTTTTCTCATCGATCTCAGGTCTCATCTGTGTTACCCTATTAAGATATTCCGATGGTATCATTTCCGTGGTTTGATCCTTGGTCCTTTGGGTTATTTTCCTTTAGACAAATAAACTTGAATTTTTTTTTAAATGAAGATGCAACATACAAGTTTTTTTTTTTTCCTTTTGGAGACAATTAGCTTAAATGTGAAATATATAAATAAAATGGACACATAAGCTATACCTACATACAAATGTGAGAATATTATTTGCTCTAAATTATATTTCTTTTTTTTTTAGTAAAGTTTTAGTATTTAAGATTTCCTACATTCGGAACAGCGCAAGAAGGACCGTGGAAAAAAAGCCCATGGGTGTAATCGCCCAAGGCATATTCTGAATTGGGTAGAGGGCTATTAGAGCCCATAGTTGTTCTTGGCCAATATGTCTTAGCATTAAGGTTGACAATAGGAAGGCATTGATGGATACAGATTTATAAGAGCGGGCTTTATATTCAACTGATCTCTAAGACTACTAAAATAAATTTCGGATCACTTAACAAAGTATATGTACTGTGTTACGACGATAGGCACATATTATAAAAGGTTTTTCATTAAGCGTTTCTCATCCTTAAATATAAATAAAGAAAATGTGAGTAAGATATCATTGAAATGATTTATTTATTTGGAAGGACCATATATGCCATTATGCATTAAAAATAGAATCAAATAAATGCCTGCCGCGGCTTTGCGGGGTGGCGCGCAACCGAAACGTCCAATTTTCCATAACTCTGGCCCACAAATCAGGCTGAACTTGACCAAGTCATTAGCTTTGTTGGCTTTCAGGGTAGTGGTGGCTTGTGGTCTATTGACATAAATCTGTGAAAACCCCACAAGAAGAAATCGAACAGGGTCATATCGCACGGTCTGAGTGGCAGTTGACGGTGATGGCTTGTATGGTATGGACCGATGATGCCATCAGTGCACATCAAACAGTGACTTTCTCTGGACATTGCAATTTGGTGGATTTAGTGTTAATTGATATCGTCTCAAATTCGTCAATTTTGCTTGTTAATGAACCCATTCATCCAAAAATGTGCCTCGACGTTGAACATGATTTTTCTGCCGAAATTGGGTTCAACTTCCAATTGCTCGGAAGCCCAGTTTTCGACCTTCGAAGTGCGTTGTTGGTCATTAACTTTGAACTTATTTGAATCTTGTACGGTTGCAAGACCAAGTCATGACGTACAATTCGCACAAGTTGCGGTGCGCCATCGACTGCCTCGTATTCTTTTGAACACTTTCAAGGCCGGCGGCGATATGTTTTGTAGATCTTGCTATTCCTTGATTGTTCCTGAAACAATCGTTTCGAATTCATCCACCACTTACTCCCTAAAGGACGATAATGATGACCGTAGAAGACCCACCTTTATAAATAACATAATCATTTGCACATGCTATTGAAGGCTATGGGTGAGTGCCGTGGCTCAGTGGTTAGTGCGTTGGACTGCTGCGCAAGGGGTTCTAAGTTCGAATCCAGAAAAATACCATCAAAAGTTTTTTTTGCAGCCCCACCTCTTCCGAGTCTGACAAACATTCAAGAGTATAACTATCATGAGAAAGCTTCTCAAAACTATTGAAGGCTATAACTCTTCATGTTGATTTCGCATAACAAACTAAATAAATGACAGATCCAGCTTCAACAACATGGTCCGTAATCACTTGTCAAAGCTTAGAAATTCTTATTGGAACACCCATGCGATTTTGTTTTGTTTATGATTTTATCGAAGGATATTATTTCAGACAAAGCTTTGTGTATGCAAAGGACGATGCACAAGGATCATGCTTCTGTTAGTGAAAGAGTACTTTTTTCAGTTTTCTGATTGGCTTACTTTTACACAGGCATACACATGAAGTACTTAAGCTATGCAAGACTTCAGTCCTCTTAAGTAGAGGTCCTAGAGACTGTCCCCTGATACTGGTATTTGAAAAATACTGTTACTGCTTTTTCATGTAGCAGCATTGGATTTTATTTTAAGAAAAGCGAGGGAAAAGAGAAGGCGATAACCTAGCATCGGATTACAAGTACTAGTACAAATCTTTTTTTTACAGCTGAGCTCTTAGAGCACCAATGACTGCATGTAATTTATTGAAGATGTCTATCGTAAGCAGGTTGAGGATAGCCTCAAGTATGGCATTGGTACAAATACATGCTCGTCTTTGTACCTTCGCGAGGTCCGTGAGGTAAGTGGGTCCTTTGGCTATTTGCCACCACACTAGACTTCTACCATCCACAGTATAATTTTGAAAGAGGAGCCCAGGTTTTCCAAAAGATTCGGCTGCAGTAGTAAAGAACTACTGTGGCTTTCCTGACTGTGCCATTTATGTGCAATCTCCAGTTGGGTTTTTCAGAAGAATCTCAGCGAAATCTTCCTTTTATTTGTGAATAATATCAATTCCGTTTTGGTCATTACTTTTAACTTACTTATGTCCTGTATCTCCTTGTGGGTCCGAGGGCCACTGCAATGCCTACTTAGGGTATTTAGAGCCCTATTGATTATCTCGCTGATATGTTCTGTAACCATCATCCGCACACGCTGTATCCTAGCTACTGAACCTTTCTAAAAGAAATATTAATTTTATCAATTAAAGTACCATGTGCCCATTGTGGTGTAACAAACAAATTACAAGGACTACCTACGCAGTACAGAACCAATGCATGCACCTGTTGCATATAAATTTTTAAAAAAGTGAACCTTAATAACCATACCCACCACTGTAATGCAGACAAGTATTAAAAACGCATTAAAAAAATTTATATTCTAATGCACCCGGGTTAGTCCTAGGGTCACAATGTCAATTAGCGCTTAAAAAAAAAAACAGGTGTCTTCACACACACATTTCTCATCGCACAGATGGATTATGCAATAAATATAATTCTCTTAACTAAACCACACAAAAGAAGGGAAGCAGAATGTGTGTGCTGAGAGATGGTGCTGCTGATGATCATCCATGATGATGCGAGAAGAGGAACCACATCGCTCAGAGTTAAACAATCGTGTGCTAAAGTTAAATATACCCACGCTACTGACCTTGAGCTCATGGCATCTACATTTTTCTCCCTCCACACTTTTGCTATTAAAATTTATATAGTTTCGTTTTTTTTTTAACAACTTTTCTTATATAACCTACCGGCGGCGGCGGTGGCGAGGCGCAATTGTAGGTGACTCCACAACTATTTAGGCAAACGGGGGAGGGCGAAAACTAGCTACATGAGACGACGACAACAACTCGAGGTCTTATTGTTTTAGAATGCGTGTGAGAAAATTCCCTTTTCTTGGTGGCAGGTCTAGAGCAAAGACTATGCTAATATCTAGACAAATTCATGGTCAACTATGGTGGGAATTTTTTGCTTTCCTTCGCTGTGCGTCTCAGTGTCGTTGTAATGAAAATGAATCTGAATGACTGTCATGACACTGATTTCTTCTGATCGTAGAGGCGCTTGTCAGAGAGCAATTACCTACAGTAAACCAACAAAATAAATATATAAATAGGTAAAACAAAACATTATTTAATGATTTTGTCATTCATCATCATCAACATCAGATAAAAGATATTTGTACTGAGTCTTGTCAAGGAAATAAATTAAATGACATTATTGGCAAAATTGCAGGGCGTGGGTGTGCTAACATACTTTATACACGCAGATTAGTAACGAGGAACAATTTTATCTTTAGAGTAAGAACTTACATCCTACAAGAGCAAATTTACTCATGCGATATGTTTATACCAATTAACAACTCCTGAGCTGGTCTTCCAAATTTATACCATCAGTATCTATCTCTGATGTGGTCTTAAATTTGCTTTTGCACCATTGAGCAGGGGGTTCTTACAAGGTTCTCCCTATACATATAAGTTTCCTATCAGGTGAATATATAGAAGTGTGAAATTTAGGTCCATGCCTTTGGCGCGAATCTTGTTATTACTCTCTACCTATACCCACAATTAAACTTCTGAATGAGGATGGACCGGCGCACTAGGTTTGTCTATTACTTTCCAGTTTCCGGGTTCAAATTTCATCGACCAAGTACACAATTCTTACTCTCAATTATTACTGACAGCAAAAAGTGTCAAAATTTCCCCAAATTAAGTTTAGACATCAACCACGGAAAGTATATTAAAACCTATAACTTGAGTTTTAAAATTCGTTTTGTCTCTTCCAAATTATGTACTACGTTTTGTTAAGTCGGCTTTAAGTAAAGTGCCGTTTAAAGCAAAAAACTTTAAAGATTTCACAAAACTAGTAAAGTATTAGATTTAACAAAAATATTTAGATCCCTTTCTAAGCAAATTGGTCCTATGAAAAGTATCTTTATTCTCATTTTAAGCCTTAAAATTGGTACGCCATCTTGCAACGTTAAAATTATGTTTTATTCATTTTTAACAATAAACCGTTACCTTAACCGTTACAAACACTTTTAGACGAAAATGTAGTACACCATCTTAAAGCAATTTAAGACTTTAAGAAGAGTACCGTTAATATTTAAGTTTAAACAATAATTTCAATTTTCCCTTTGGGATTGCTCCGCAGATCCTAGATGTGAAGTTTGATCAAAATCCGAAAGACAGACGTTCTCGACTTCTCTATAAAGCTAATGTTAGAATTTATGAAAATCTCGAGATCAGAAATAACTTTTTTTTTATTGTTTTCTGAGATTCTAACGCTGAGTTTCAGTCGTTATAGTATAACGCAATATTAAACATTAATCGTTACCTATAAGCAAAATAGACGGTTCAGATTTATAATGTATACTATATAATGGTTGTATAGATATGTAAGTATAAAAATATGATAATACTTTAAAAACTTTAATGTATACCAATTCAAGCGGACAGGAGCATCATTTAGCTGAACTATTGCGAACCACCTTCATAGGTGATTTTGTTTTTTGCGACCATAATGGCTTATTAGTCAGTTTCGTTAAGCTTTGCGTTACTTGCAAAGAAAAGGGCTCTCATATACACTTAACAGTAAGCCTTAAAGTATTCTAAAACGATCGTATAACGTAAGAAATGCATCTACTTTCTATTATTCTTTAACTTAAAACAATTGAAAATTATTTTGGAAACGACACAAAAACAGTAGGTTGACTGTCGTTTTTGTTAACTTAAACAGAACAAGAAAAAACTTAACGTAGAATTGTTATATACACTTCGTTTGATTTGTATTATAGTTACAGCTTTTGGGTTTGCTGTTGGAAATAGAAATTTTTGATTATTGACGTCGAAAAAATTTGACCGTTAAAATGTTTTACCTCGCCTGTTAATCGTTTTTTTTTTTTTTTACACTCGTTAACGAATACTTGTTGTTCCTGAAATATAAGGGAAGGCGCTATACATAGCCGTGCCTGCACTTATTTCCTAAAAAAAAAAAAAAAACTATGCTCACCCCTCTTATTGAGATATGTATACGGTGATACGTCGTCTTATCCTACATGATACCGACTTATGTGGTGCAATTTAATGGGTCTCCTTCCCTCTCTTACTCAGGTGTAGACAAGTAGGGAAAATTACAAACTAGGACGAGCAGAGAAGTGAAATACAATTTAAATGCGGGAAAATTCTCCTCGAAACATTTCGTCTTTTTTTTTATGAAAACAAAAGTACTAACATACATGCATATGGATGTACGCGACATGTGGTGGAGAGTAGGAGTTTTGGTATGCTGTGTCCACTACACAAACACACATTCCCCCATTTAGAGCGCGATACTCACAGGTGTCAGTCGCCATGGTATAATGTGCGCACTTACCAGCAGGTAGCCCAAAAAAAAAAACTACTTTAACAATAAATAAGCAAGTGAATTGAAGAAATGGATATTTTATGCAAAGTAGCATTAGCCAGAGTTTCGCGCCTCTCACGCCAGCACCGAGACACGACCGATCGTTTTTCTCAGCCATAGATATGCTCGTACAGTTCTCTTTATTGCAAGGAAGGAATAGTATATGAAATTCTGATTTTTATAACGCCCAGAGGTGACAAAAAAATAATAATAATAACTAAACTAGTAAGAAGGACACCAGAGGGTTGTATGATTGAACAGACCACAAGACTGATAAGCGGGGCCATAAAAACCAATGATTTATTTGAATATTGTTCAAAGAGTAGGTAGAATGATAGGAAATAGAAAAGCAAATTTGTATTGAACGCGAAAAAAGGCCAAAAAGCCCAGTTGGAAAATAACAAAATGCTTATATCACAAAAAGTGTTACATTCTGTATTAGACCTAGCTTAACGGTGAATAATACCGGCCATTTTACAAAACGTGCGTTCTGTTAGGAATGGATATCAAGTCCCATCAATCATTTTTGCTCAGTAACCGATAGTGTATGTCAACAAGAACGAAAAAAAATACTGTGAAGTACAAACGAATGCAAAAATCACATACAAATCTACCCAGTCAATTTGAACAACACCTTCATTATCCCTTCTTTCCTCATATAGGGTGTCTGGATTTCCAAATAATTAAGCTGGATTCATAGGCATTATTTTTTTTACCTTGTTAGACTAACATCTAATAAAAATTATTTTATTCAAATCATTAACACCTTTATGTCTATTTGTAGGTCTCTGTGATATGCTCAGCATGGAACTGCAGTCATCAGTGCATATTCAGCACTTAAATCATGGATTGCCAACTCTTCAATCGCATCAACATCATCATCATCATAGTGGATTCATGCAGTCACATCATCATCAACATCAATTGAATATGCACGATGAGAAGCCACCAAAGAGTAAGTATCTATTCTATTGTTCTTTAGAATCACAAGCTAACACCTGGGCAAGGGTCAAATTTAAATCAAACCATCAAAAGTTTTTTCACGGCCTCACCTCTTCCGAGTGTCTGACAAACATTCAAGAGTATAACTGTTATAAGAAAGCTTCTCAAAAACCCCTTTTGCCCTTCGGATACGGCATAAAAATGTAGGTCCTTCTGTATGTGCAGAAATGTATACCACGCACAACATGTACATGTGCTAGGCTCTAGCCTCTGGGGGCTGATATCGACAATTTCATTTATCACTAGATGGCGCGCATCCGAAACGTAAAATTTTCAATAACTCTTGCGCATAAATCAGGTTGGACTTGACCAATGACGATGATTATGTTGGCTCTCAGGGTAGTAGTGGTTTGTGGTTTATTTGATACCTGTGACTTAAGAAAATTCCACAAGAAATGCCAATGGACAGATGTAGCCGCAATTATCTGTCAAAGGTCAAAAATCCCAATTAGAAAAAAACCGTTTTAGATAATATTGACGTAATCGTCAATCGCGTTAAAATGACTGAGTGCCAATTGATTCTTAAAGTTCAGTGTTTCAAGCCCAAGCTATTGTTCCAATACCTAAATATGTAAGACTGTTTTTCAGTTTGTTGTCTGTGTGTCTTTAGCAACAATCTAAACCGAGCCGTTCTAATTTCATTAAAGCTTTAACTCTACACTACCTACATACATATGTACCTATACAAGATACAAGACAAAAAAAAAAAAAATAAAAGAAAATTTAGATAGGGGGGAAGTACCCTCGCTTAACCTGTAAACACCAGCGCGTTGCGTTAGGGTGAATTTACCTACATTTACTGCTACCGTTGCATCAAAGGATGGAGCCATCCAATTGTTCTGCATATACACAATATACATACATATGTTCGTCTCCTGCACTTGTACACACAGTATATGTATGTGCGCAACCAAGCGTTCACTTCAACGTTGTTGTCCCTAAAAGTAGTCTCTCTTTGGTTCTTTTGCTTTTATCTAAACTAACTCGAGTCTAATGATGCCACAAATGCAAATTGGTTGGTTTTGCACAAACCCTTGTCTATTCCTGTAGAAGTGTTGGGTGCTGCTGCTCCACGAAATGAAGCACCGCACAACCAACCACACATTGTCAGGGAACAATATTGTCATTTTTACTTTTTTGTTTTCCTGCGCTTTGATTCTGCGGTAGATGTCTGTATATAGTTACATTTAGATGCAGGAGCAATTTTTCGGGAAAATAGTATCCTTTAGTAGAAATGTATGTGTATATTTTTTTTATTGTTTATTTGTATTTTTTTTTGTTGTACTTCTTCCTCAATATCACTTGTGTGCTTCTCTGTACTTTTAGCTCACAAATTGGAAGGATATTGTGGTAGCGGCAGTTCGAATTTTATGCCAACTACAGCTGTAGAATGGATTGCTATAAATGAGCAGCAAAATAATGCAGGTCAGTGTGTTGTTCGGTGTGTGCGTGTGTGCGTTTGTGTGAATGAGTGATTTTAATTGATAAAGTTTTAGGATTAAATGTCAAAATGCTGATGCAATTAAATGGTATCTGTCTTTCTTTCCAGAAGATTCTCACAGTTCTCAGGGTAGTATTTCTGGTGATGGTAAGTTTTTTTTGTCTTTATTTTATTTTTGTTCTTAATTCCACTAAAGAAAGGATATCACAAAAAACAAGAAAGGTGCCGCGTTGCTCCTGATTGTTTTTGTGATATTTTTTTTAGCAAAATTTTAACCATAAAACAAGCAAACGCAACGAGTAAATTGGTATGTCATTTTATAGCATTTGCCTTAACTACGTAAAATGTGCAATTTAGTCAAAATCGTTGAAATAATTTTTGAGAAAATAGCCTTTTTCAAAAAATTCGTCATCTTAACATCTCGGAAGTATAACTCGCCAATAACGCCTGTCCGCCATTCTAGTCGGACTTTTGAAACGCATTTAGGCTTCTTCAAGATCTGCATTCTTCCTCCTCCATAGGCAATACGTTTGCCTAGGGCGTTCTGCAATTCTGCCTACTTAGGGCTATCGTATGGACAGTCCTTGTCAGCGTAGACAAGGTGTTTAAGGTAAGATGTCATAGTCCAACGACTTCCATGAAGTGATGCCGGGGTATCTCTTACTCTCATTACACACTGGATAAATAGTGCGGGGCAAAATTCTACGCTCATGAACCGACTTGCATTGTATTGGTATTCTCTTTTTATCTTGAAATTAACAGCTTGTGTATGTATTAGTTTTACCCCGCTGTTTGACTGCTTCAACACTGGATTAAGATTTTACCCCGATTCTTACTTTACACTTCATTGCTCTCTTCTATAAAGTCAGTTTTACCCCGGGGTAATTACATCAGTGTATGATGGCTCATTCAATGAAATAAGGGTGACAAGATACTAAAATGTTTTAAATGGAATAAAATCGGCAGTAAAGTCGATGAGAAGAGAGAACGAATACTCTCTTAGTAGAACTTTGGGCAACCCTGTTTCCTTGCACGAAGTACATTGCGCTGATAATTACCAAGAATAGTAGTGCTGTCAGCACCCTTGACGTACTCCATTCTAGACTTCAAATTCCTCCGAGACGACTTAGTAGACTTAGTAAAAGCTTTTCTGCAATTCCTCTTCTGCACAAGTTCGCCAACCAAATAGCATGTCTATTGAAGTTGTTGAAAGCCTTTTTGAAGTCTATAAAGAGCAGATGTAGCACGCTTTACTCGTACTTAATGGTATATGAATACTCTTTTAATGATTAACAACGCACGAGCATTATTTAATTTGGAAGAGGATAGGAAAGAGTTGATTTAAGTGCCCAACCCATAGAATCCGTCGATCCGCTGTTCCGTCGACGTTAACTGACAGCTCGATAAAATACACACAACCTTATGGGAGGCGGCCCATAACCAACGGACAACGGATGGATGAACTTCGACGGACTTTCTACTTTTTCAATCCGTCGATCCGTTGTCAGTACACACATTCACGTATTTAAGTTCACACATTCACATATTGAAGTTCACGCATAAGAAAATTGAGAGTACGCATTTTCATTGGTGGAAGCAGAGAGAGAGAATTAAAGAAACTGTCATCGCCTTTGACAATCAGCTGACGGTTGTGACGGATTCTATGGGACTGTTCTATCCGGCAATACGTCAACTTCAACGTCAACGTAAAACGGATCGACGTCGACGGATTCTATGGGTCGGGGCCTTTAGTGTTATATATGTATTTGCAACTCTTCGACATCTAGAGCTGAATCAGTTTCCACACTCCATCAGGTTTGCCTGATACCTAATGATGCCAAAAAATAATCAAAAAATCTTTAAATAATTGTTGGTGCTGAGCAGCACCAAATGGACGTTAAAATCTCTCATACCGACTATTGAATCCTGAGGAAAAAAAAATCAACTGACACACCAAACGCCAAAAAAACGCGATACATTTTTCTGTTATTTTTTTTCATCCTTCATCCGATACTATTTAATCGTGGGCCTTTCATACTTTGCTTGGTTTGGCACAGTCAAAGTCTTCGTTGTTGTCCATATAGCCTGTGTGTTGGGTTGAATTCGTAATGGGTGGGCACATCTGACTTAGGGGTCTACTAAGAGATACACTCCACCACCGCCGCCGGCCGCGCGTACGCCAGGCAGACCGACAGCACGTCTCTCGATGGATGTTTAATTGTTCGTACGTCTCGTGTGCTATGTAGCAATACTTGCACTCAACATGTCACGATTATGTTGCCAGTAGTTTCTGTCCTGCAGTTTTTTTTTTTTTTGCCTAACTACTACCGCTACTGGTCTTGCACCTCCTCCGCGGAGGATACAAAAATATTGCCCTTAAAAATTTCTAACATTGAGATTGGCCCAACTACCCTTGGTTAGGCAAAAAAAAAATAAATAAACATGCAACAATACCTCCTACAACCAACCAGTCAGCAGAAAAAAAAAAAAAAAAAGCAAGTCCTCTTAATGTCCTCTGCAGAGTACGAAAATTGCGAGAGGATTTATGACTCTCTGTCATTTAATCTACAATTGCAATCGAGACCCTAAAACACAGTCCCAGTGCGCCGCCGTGTGTGTGTGTGTGTGTGTAGAGTCCACGGCTTAGTTGTTAGTTGTTAGTCTCGTTGTCCGTCGATGTGACCTTAAGCAATGTTAGATAAGCGGAAGCCAATTTAAGTTTCGCTTTCTGCCAAACGAAAGGGAAAATCTTTTGCTTGAGTGTGGCGGCACTCACGAGTGCAAGATGAAAAAATTTAATTCGGTATGGTATAAATGTTTGACCATAGATTGCAGTTCTTTTTCTAAGAAACAGCATACTGATGCATGTGTGGGAGGTGTGTGATTGTAAAACTACACGCTAACCGGGGGATTTTGGTTTACATAAAAGACAAGGTTTAGTATTTGCTAGATACAAATGTTCGTTTTGATTTGAAAATGGCAAAAAAAAGAAGAATGATTACTTTGCACGGATATGACGTTGAACAGGAACTGTCTTAGTGTTTAAGCTAATTGCATTGCCTCGCCATACCTTGGACAGAATCCCGAACTCAGATTCTGCTTGGAAATTTTATGAACGAATTGGATTCCATAGTCGTCACTCGAGTCTCTGTATCGATTGTCCAGCAGTGCATATTTGAGCTGATAACTTTATTTTCAGCCCGACGACCGACGCCGGCCTGTGTCCTCACATCAGCTGTTATTTTGTGGAGGTCCATAAGACAGAGTAGGCATGCATGGTCAGCGTAGCGCATATGTATGTTTCAGTTAATATGTAAGACTTCATCGAATTCCGCCGATGGTTTTGGTGAAAGAATGCAACTTTGCCTTACTCCACTTTGGATATTGAATTTCTCTGACAACCTTCCTCTAGGCAGGACTTGACAGTTTGAACCAGCATATGTAGCCTTGATAATGCATATGGCACGCCAAACAAATTCCCTGCTGACACTATCGAATGCCTTCTCAAAGTCGACGAACAGCAGGTTGAGTGGCGATCGATATTCAACGCATTGGTCGTCAAGTCCCACCGACAACCTTCCTGCTTGGCATATCGATAAAACCAAATCTGTTATTGATTACATTTGCAACTTCTTTTCAAGATGCACACACAGGAAGCGCAACAAAAATAAAGCAAAGCAAAGCAAAGCAAAAAAAAAAACATCAAACAATCAGTCAGCCAGAGATTGGTCTCATTAAGTCAAGCTCACTCCCTCGTCTCGATCATGCCACAAGGAAATCAAGATCAATATTCTACTCACATCTGCACCATGGCATTGTGCTTAGTAGTAATAATGTGCGATAGCAAGCGTCTCTCGCCTAAACAAAATTCCACTGTTGCTGCTGTTCTTGTGGCTTGGTAAAAATATATCAAAATGGAATATGATCGCGAGGTGATTACCACACCGCAGCAACGGCAGTAACAGCTACAGCAGCTACACGGCACAACCTTCAGGATTATCCAAGTGCTAAAAAAACGAGAACCAAGTAGGTACTATATCATAATCGGTAGTCAAACGCGTGCCAGTGCCGAGGAAAATCACATTGCAACAACAACGGCAGCAGCAATTTGGTTGTTGTTTGCAGCAATATCGCGCACTCGAGACCACTCTTAAAGGCAATCCATCGATGTTGAAGTTGTTGTTGTGTTTTTTTATTTTTTTTTTTGGTATAAAAGCGGGCATCATCTTATAACCTGTTATAACAAGGATCACAGTGTCGGGGCAATGTGCAATGTGTTTACTTACTTATCAACATTTTTCACGCCCTATACTCTGTGGGCTTCCTCATCGTTGCGCTCACGGTGAAAGAGGTTTTCAAGCTGTTGACAGCTAAAAAAGCCACTGTGCTGTTCTATGTTCTTTGCTTTTGTTAAGTCTATTCTGTGAGAAGAAGTCTAATAGTGATAAGATCAAGCCACGTTATACTCTCTTTCACCGGGAAATTGAGGATCGGTGATCGTATAAAGGATGTTCTTTTTTATTTTTTTGCTAGCCATAGGGGCTACTCTGACTGTATATTGTTTTGTGCGAAATTATCAGTGGCCCATACATAGCCAGAAGCTAACACATAAGCGAGAGGTTCACTGCTACTGATCCCTTGGAAAGATTTATCTGTGCACAGAAAAACGAATTTGCAATTTTCTTCTTCGACATCCATCTCGCATAAAGATACACAAAGGGGGGGGGCGGTTGGACGGGGGAAAAGTCAAAAATAATAACGCAATCCTCAACTAACACCTGCTCTAAATTGAGTGTGTATCTTACAGGCAAGCAGCAAGTGCCAGTGGTAGACTTAAGAAACAAAAGTCTCTAACGAAAGAGGTGAATTGTTTTGAGATACAATATGTATGTTTTTTTTTTTTATAACCCACCCACATGATTGGGAAAACGAAGGATCTAACCACGATAACCACCTACAATCCTTGCCATAGGAAACTTACATAGATACGAAACGAATAAGAGAGGCTGTATGGTAGGTCATATTAAAACTAGTTGGCAATTTGAAGATATTTTTCAAATATTAACACCAATCGCTTCTTTTTCCCATCATAGACCACACCAAGCTACGCACACCTTAATGGATCGGCGGAGATGGAGAACAACACACATATGATAAGGTACATATTCTCCATACGCATGGAGTGCGTACAAGATACGCAAACATTCATACAACCCATAATCATTCCCTGATTCGTTGGCAACGACATATGTGCTGTGGTCTATGTTTTTTCTTGAAAGTGGAAAACCGATACGATCACAACACGATTAGTGACAAATTTTTCACGTTTCGCTCTTGGTAGATACCTACTACCTACTACCTACCAATGCAAAGACCGAGTGGATTTATTAACCGATCTGGTTTTCGTGTAGTTTTTCTTGTTACGTGAGCATTTTTTTCCATTGCGTTCAAATAGATAGGTAAATGCATTTGTTACTTCATGTAAATGAATTCATTATCGATTAATTTCCACTAAAAAAAAGAAAGGAGTTCGGAATGAATATATCGGCTTATAATTGAGTTAAAGCTATTACTTTGACCCCAATGCATCGTTTGTACCTATTAACGTCATAAAATCCACTCAGATTGACGTACTTATTTCGAACTTCATTCGAGAAAGATTGCACTCGATTAAAATCAAATCTCACTCGATCCAATGAACCTTTGTTATCATGACTTGAGTCTCGCTCGAGTGAGTTCAGAGTTCATTATCAAATGAACAGATTCAGTGATGTTTAAGCTGTCAAAATACCTCAATGACAGTTATTTAAAGGAAATCATGACTTTATACACTCACATTTGTGCATGAACTGACTGAAATAAATTGGATAGTAACAAAGGACAAAGGATACCTGAATAAAATTCATAAAATTCACTGAATCTGCAGGAAGTCATGAACCCATGTACGGTTGCATGTATGGACTGTAACCTCTTTACTTAAGGATCTATAATAGCCAAAAAACACATGGCGCTCCAATTCGACTAGAGTGAGTGAAACTAAATAGTGAACGAATCAGAAGCTTAAAATATTTAACCCCAGACAAATCGTAAAAAAAAAAAAACAGAATTGGCATATTTTTCGGATATTTATTTTGATACATTTCTTCCCGTCCATCAAAACGATAAAAAAAAAACCTAAATCTGGAGTGAATATGAAAAGCTGAGTGTACTTTCACTATTGAAGTAATGGATCAGATTTGAGGTAGCATCAGACAGGAGTAAAAAGAGAGTCGGAGACAAAAATTCATCGTCGATGCTGATACTGAGACTGATGCCAAAATCCGGCAAATACCTTACAAATGTTAAGCCGAAGTGATGGTGAGATTGCTTCAACTTCCCGGTGAGATATCCCATAAATCCCACCGGTAAACCTACTGCCGGCCATTGAAGGTTTTCATGAATCAAAGCTGACGATTCAGCGTATTGGTTGGAGAGTAAGACAGACTGGACAAATGCTGTTTTCTATCTACTCAGAAAGAGCTTAGTAGAGTACGTAAGACAGAAAAGCTTACGTTGAAGAAAACCTCTTCAGAACTATAAGGGTAATACCATCTGGACCAGCGGATTTATATGCTAAGACCTTTTAGGATTTTGGACACTCTTAAGCACATGGACAAAGATACAAAGGTATGCATCTAATTTATTAGTACCTAATTGACATTATAGACACCAGCAGCGATGCGATATGTTGAGATTTTTTCCCAATTTTGGAAAATTTATCAGTGGTTTAATAATGGGGAAAAAGCTTAATATGGCTGAACCTTTAGTAAGTACCCACGTTGCATATGATACAATTATGGGCTCTTGGTTGTCAATCAAGTTCTAACAAATAAAAGACAGTTTTTCTAACACTGATATTTATCGACATAAGTGAAAAAAAATGCCCCTTTTTTTATATGAAATTAAAATGGGTAAAAAGCGATTACGAAATAATTATTTTTTTAAATATGGAGAATTTAGCAAACGAAAGTGTCTGGCATCACTGGACACAAGATACTTAGACTTGTACATATGTAGGTATGTATCTACGTTGATTAGGTGTTTGATTTAATTATGCTAATAATTTTCGACAAAAAAACAATTGCAAAATTTCTCAGCAAACCTCCGCTTCTCAATTAAAAAATTGGGTAAGTGCGAGGAGGGCCCCGTGCAATAGTGTTCCGGACATTTTATATTGTCATTAAATAGAAGGCAATTTATTCATATCCTGCATAGGTACACCTAATTTAACTAATTTTAACTTACACTTTCAATATAAAACGTGGTCCAAGCTTTTAGTTAAAAGTTAATGTAACGGTACTTTGCTTGTTTAAATGGTTTAAGTAAAGCAAAACACATGCGAAGGAATACAGCATTTAGAGTTTTAAAAATTAAAAAAAAAATATAGTTTTTTAAACTTATTTAGTTTTCAAAAGCAGCATAGAGCTAACATATACGATCCATTCGTGCAGATGACTTAGTTTTTGAAAAATCGAAATCGAATGCAGTATCAACAAGAGAAGAGCTTATAGGGAAGTCCATGCGCTGTTCTAAAATCTGTAACTCGGGAACTACTTAGCGGATTTTGATGAAACTTAAAACTTGAACAAACTGTAGTATCAAAATGATCTGCTGTAAAAATTATTTGGATAACATGAAAACTGGGGGAGATACAGTGGGGTAACTAGATGCCCCATTTTTTTAATTTTTCTCAGAAAATATATAAAATATAGAAGTTTTCGTATTGGTTTTACAATCTACACTAAATTCTACGTATCTCCAATTTTTTTCATATTTTTACCATTTATGGTCTTGCCTCTAGGGGGGGACAACATTTTTCAAATGTTTGGCAAGCTTTTTTGTTCAACAAATTTTGCCAGAAAAAAACCTTTCTTACAAATATGGAGCCCTTGCAAAATTCTCTTTAATTTGATATACCACATGATGGGGAACAAAATAATTTTTTTTTGCCCTTCATACAAGGTGCCCAAAAAAGGGCTCCCAAAATGAAATTCATTGCCACCATCTTGTGCAGGCTTCCACATAATGTATACATAGCGAAAATATCAGCTCTCTATGTCTATCGGTTCAAAAGTTACAGGGCTGTGACAGACTGACGGACAGACGGACAGACAGACACCGTATCAAGCCCATAAGTGTTCCGTCTTACCTTTTAAGGTCCGGAACACTAAAAAAAGCCTCAACATACAATAAATAAATATGTAAACTTTATTAAAAAATAAACCATTCCGTCCACCCCGTTATTTAAAAACTACGAAATGACTATGTACAGCAGAAATCGTGGAATCAGAAAAAAGAAACAAAATAATAAACGAATTTTCGCTCTTCGCAGTAACTATTAATAATAACGCAGATATGTAGTACCTGTAAGATAGCGAAAAGCACTAGCTATAATCATTTTGGATACTTCCTTGCCGCGCTCTCTCTTTCTCCTTATATTGGTACGGTACGTAGATCTCACTCAATGCATGGTGCACAGTTATTTATTATCATTATTATTATGATTATGATATTTCATACAAAAATCCATGTATGCATTTTCTATGTTACGCCACCAGACCCGACCATATGCGATTTATTTTTTTTTACCCGTTTGCCATTTTGCTTACACTTCTCAAACGAACTGCAAAAAAGAAAAAAAAAAAATATATAAATAAAAACCAAAAATCCAATCAATAGATGAAGTATCTATAAAATAGTTCCTATTGGTCACGCACACGCATGTTAACGCATACGCGCATACGCACCGTATGCCGGGAATATGTGGAAAAAAAGTATCTATTAAGAATGTAGTGTGTATACACTAAGATGCGGATAGTAGATAAACATGTTTTTATTTATTGCTATTGGGTGGTTAGCAAGTAGCAAGCGATTGGGAGCAAATTGTGTGATGTGTGTGGCGGCGGCGTGGTTAGATGATACAATTTGTTCAATTGACGTTGATTGTGTGTTAAAAGACATATTATACACGCGCTTGCAGTGTTGCTTACGGTATTTCGTAAGTTTTTTTTTTTTTAACTAAGAAAACAAAATGGTTTCAAAAGACTGAAAACACTATTTAACCTTGGTTACTATCTACGCAGTTGAAAAAAACGAAAGCAAAGTTATTAACTTCTAGTGAAACCGTTATTGAATTGAGTAGCGAAACGTGTAAAGAATCGAAGTGGCAACATTGTAGTTTCAATTGTTTGAAAACCTTAAAGTTATTTAAATTTAAAATTATGTATGGAATATACAAAGAATATACATAGAATTTGACCAATGGTATTGATTATGTATGTTGACCTTTAGGGCAGTGGTGATTTGTGGTTTATAGAACTTAAGAAAACCCCGCAACAAGAAGTCTAACGAGGTCTCGCTGGCTAATTCACATCACTACTTGTTGCACGTAGCGCCGTCCTGTGGAAACTACATGAAGTTATCCTATCCAGCGTAAAGCGTACGAAATGTTGCTCGAACAGAAGACCCACTTTCGTAAAACAATTCAATCAATTGCATATGTATGTATGTTGGTCAACGCTAGGCAAGTCAGACTTTGACATTTGACAGATGTAGCTTCAACAATATAGCCGCAATCACCTGTGGTTTCAAAGTTCTGGAAATGCCTTCATAACTCTTATTTCCGCTAGTAAGCGGTAATTTAAATTTGGAAGATCTGCTTTCAGTTAGATACGGCTCAAAACTGTAGGATTTATAAAAAACGCCACACGTATAGCTGCGATAAGCTAGGACCTGCATGCAAGCATGAATACATTTGCCCTTGCTGCTTTTATTTATATTTTTGGACTGCTCTTTCGCTATGTCAGAGATAGATTAGTCTAATTTCAAAGTTTAAACAATTCACCATCCACTTCGATTGCTGTGTCAACTTTACGGTATTTATCATTATAAATACTGAAACTCAAACGATCTTTAGCCGGCGGACACTTATATTGGAAATCTTTTCTGATATCTATTTCCTTGCATGCACATAGCTCTAAATATAGTGTGCCTAGTCTCTAACAGCAAAAGGCAGAGATAGTAAGTGAGGTAATAATGAAACGTAACACTGCCACAAGAAGACTACCAATATCCGTGGCGGTGCAACTATAACAGAAATCGCAATAAGGAAAAGATAAACCATAGACAAGGAGAGATACTTTTTTTTTGTTGCTTTGCCTTCATTTGATGCAGCAGCCACCTCGAGGCAATCAATTTTAAAATGAAACGACGATGTGGGGAGACGCCCGAAATAAAACACAAAAAAAAGAGTACAACAAGTCAAGAGGCAAGGTGTTATTTTAAATTATTCTCAACCACCAAACAATTGTCACGTACATACATACAAACCTTACCTATAGATACCAAAGAATGAAGGAGCAACGTTTGGGGTGTCGTTTTTTTTACAATTGCAGGCGAAACAGTTTGTCAATAAATATTGATGGTGTTCTATTTCCTGCAAAGATCTATCATTAGGATTCTATGGCGCCACAATCAGAAGTTGAGAAAAGTGACAATTTAATTGCTTGCTATGATTTTACGGAAAGCAGATTGTATCTGAAGTGTGTTAATTTTTCAGACTGATCTTACAAAATAAGTGCTTTATTAAAATCAAAATTGTTATCGATCAAGAACCTTTACACCACACTTACGATGTTCATGATCTTCGATCATACTTCCGATCTTCAAATGAGTTTTTGAATGTATCTAATACTTGATAGCGTTTATCACGTGATTGAAATCACTGATCTTACAAAATCAGTGACAATTGACTAAAAAATTCAACCGAAACCGTTATGGACAAAGAACTATTGATCCTTATATCAAACTTACGATCTTCAAATGAGTTTTTGAATGCAGTACTTGTTAGCGATCGCCACCTGAATGGAGTTCGATTTATATTTTACAAAAGATGTGTTACACTGCCAAGATGGATCTAATTTTTCATCTGCCAGATAATTCTATGTTTATCTTCAATGAGACATTCTTTTTTTTAGATCTATTGCCGCTCTAATGAAAAGAAATACCATCATTTAAAGACCAGGTGAAAGTTCATAGCTTAACATTCGTTCTGAGAATCTACATGAACATCTTTCTGGTATGTTTCTGTAAAACATTCGGTAAGAGGCTAGGAACTATTTAAAACACTTTTTTAATTAGTCTTTATCTGTACCCCATCTGTGTGGGGTACAAAGGCCCATTATGAGCTTGTGCTACACATTGATCGCTGTGAATTTAAGTGTCATTTGTGTGTTAAGTAATATCAATGAAATTAATCACAAATTAACACACCAAATAACCGTGGCACAGAGTTCGCCATGAATGTACCTACAGTATCTGCAACCATCCTACAGATACGAGTAGGTACATGTGCGCCTTCCGATTCACATTGAGATACTAACGGCTATTGACGCTGTAGCTGCTGTTGCTGCATGGAATTTTATCTTTATTCATTTTTTTTTTTTTTTTTTCTTCTCTCCTTCGTTTTATAGGCGCGCACGCGCACGCGCTCAACGTGCAGCAAGAGCCTTCTACATACATAAATATCTATAAGCTTTTCTCTATGCATTGCTTAAGAGTACCTTAGCTAATTCAAAAATATAGTGTAGCTAGTAGCCCCAATATACACCACATGGCCCCATTTGTGAGGTCTAATGTTGTTGCAGTTAGCTAAAGAATGCGCGCAGGCTCAGACACACTCTGTGTAGTGTAGTGTATCTAGCTATGTACATTCAATGTTCTTTTCACCTAAGACGAATGGAATGAATGAACTTCGTTCGGACTACGACTATGCGACGAATGGAGCAAACAATTTTTACTCAAAGTACCAACACTCCATAAGAGAAAAGTATCTATTGAGCTATATGTATCTATGTGGTGTATTTACTTTCCATTCACCTCCTTTTGTTGTGGATAGTTGTAAGATCATATTGTTTGTCCATTTGCTGACCATTCGTTCACATACTTTTTTTTTCATTTCTCTTTTATTCTGTTGCTAGCTAAGCTACTGCTGGCCCACAACCCAACCCCGGAATGGGAAAATAAAAAAACTACGAAAAACTTTAAGAAAATTCAGAAAAATCAAGATTTTTTCCCTTCTCTCTCCGCTCAATGGCTGTGTTGGACAATGTAAAACACTAAATTATCTAATAGCAAAAACCGAAATCAAAGACATAGCTTATTGCTGGTATTGCTGCGGCAAAAAGTCAGAGTACCAAATCCATCTACAAGTGGGTTTCAACTGCAATCGGCGCGTTGACACTTTTGGTAACAAGTTTTGCAATAGTTGTATGTATTATGTTTTTGATTTCAATAGCTAGTCCGAGATTTTACAAACAAAATTGGTCCATACTGAAGCTACAGTTCCTTAAAACAGCGACGTACTGTAGTAAAAATGTACTTTAAATTCATGAAATTCAGTCTAGCTTCTGCGTTTAAAGAATTTTATGATATAGGACAATACAGGCTTAAAATAACTCTCACCTTTTTTCAATTTCAATTTTTTTTAAATTTACATTTTGAACGGTTTAGACAAGGTCCTTTGAGCTTTTCATTTTATAAGTGTCGTACGCTTTTCCAACCTTTTTTGGTAGTCATTTTGTAAAGAATCTAAAGTCCAAGGTTTATAGCTTATAGCTGCTACCTTTTTACTGTAACTACCACATGTAGATATATGAAAATATCCTTTTTAATTTAAAGTAAATCGAACAGTGGCAACTCGGTTTTTATTTTCATCATACCCAACACACCAGGTATTGTACGTGTGCTTGGATCAAATCCAGTTGAAGGAAACGACTTGTATGCATAGTCATTGGGAAGAAAAATAAATGAGCTAACACACAAAGTACCTACTGATATTTCTAGCGAAAAGATCTTGTGTAATTAATCAGACATGTGTTTTTAAATGAAAACTACGTAAACTTTTTGGTAAACTTTTTTTTTTTTTTTGCTATAATAACAAGTTTTGTGGTTATTTTTCGATTTTTATTTAGGGTGTTGGTTATTACTCATATGTGCCTCAGATCTGCCCGACTCAGTCCATCGGTTGAGACAATACTCCCAAGGTATTGTAAACTCTCTATTCTCTCAACCGTTTGGTCAGCAATGCACCCACTTGAGTTGTGAGACAGTAAGCATACAACATCGGCGTTTAGTCGACGTTTTTGAGTTGAGATGTAAGAGTCCATCGAGTTTCTCCATTTCCTGGTCATAAGGCTGCATTTATCACATCGCTATTCACCAATAAAAACAGTGTAGGTGAAAGTATGCAGCCTTGGTGAAGCCCACTTTGGATTTTGAATTCTTCAGGCAGCCTTCGTCTGTGGAAAACGTTATATTTGGATCCGTTATATACAGTCTTGACAGTAAAAATCAATCCTGCGTACGATGAACATCGATATTCAACATATTGCTCGATGATTATCCGCAGGGTGGTTGATGTGGTCGATACAGAAGGTTCCAGAGTGGAGGGCTCAAATATGTCTTCCATTTGCTCCAGGGTGAATCTTTGCCACAGTAGGCAGCACGCTGATACCTCTTGGGAGTTTAATCATCATTCCCTTAATTCACTCATCTGGAAAACTCCATGTTCTCTCGGCAACAGTGGCTCAGCCGATATATTTGGCGCAGCTCGAAAAAGCTCCTTGGGTATGCCGTCACGATCCCTGGAATCTCCCACAACCACATCATCGGTCGTAGAAGATTGCCGTTCATCTCTGATGGAGATCTCGGAACAATTTAACATTCACCTCTGTTGGATGCCAGGCCATAGAGATATTCCAGGGAACTGTAAAGCTGACGAAATTGCCAAACTTGGCACTGCCCTCCCAAACGGATCCGTAAGGACGGGAGTTGGCATGCCAATTGCTACTTGTTATCACATGCTCAAGCTAGATGCCATAAGGAAGGCCAACGCTCGATGGGCTAATTGCCCTTTTAAGATCTCGAGGGAGCTCTGGCCTACCTACAATCAGAAACGTTCAAAGGAGCTGTTAATTCTGAGGCGTCAGGAATTGAGCACTATTATTGGCGTCCTTACGGGACACTGCCTGATCGGCCTGCACGCTAGACGTCTAGGGCTCCCATACAACGACTTCTGTCGGAGAAACGATTCCTCATCTTCTCTGCAATTGCCCTGCCCTAGCGTCAAGTAGAAACCTCCACCTGGGGTCTTTCTTCTTCGACGACCTCTGCGACCTGACTGGTGTACCCATCAGGCATCTTCTGCGCTTTGTCAAAAGCTCCGGCTGGTTCTCCTAGTTCAGTGGAAGAACCACCTAGATACAATTATCTGTGTAGTTGTCCCTTAGCCTTTTTTTGTACTGGTCGTTTTTGTCTCATTGTAGTGTCGTAGCGGTATTAATTCACCCGGGGTTTTCTTAGATCCGGTGGTACCACAATGGGCCTTTAAGGCCTAAGTGAGCTGGCGCCCATCTGTATCTGGGTGCCAGCTGCCACTACAACCTAACCTAACCTAACCTATGCCGTCACGACCTTATTAGTTTCCAGTGCTTTGATCGCTGTGATAATCTTATCCCTACTGGTGCGTTCGGGAATTTTTTTTTCTGCGGACATTTCAGTCGGATTGGGTTGCTGGCATCGCAGTACAGAAGCAAAATTCTCCTATCATTTGACTTTTTTCCGTTCGTTGAACCTTCTCCAGGTATCCTCGATCGACCGGCAATCCTTTTAGCACCTGATAATTACATTCCATGCGCTGTGCTCAAATCATTGGAAAGAATTGTATGTGATTTTTGCATTCATTTATAATTCACAGTAATTCACGTTGTTATTAGAACGTACTTATTAAATGTACATGGTTTAGGTATAGATTACTATTGCAATCACACAAACGTCGCAAAGCAAAGTATTGTCACAATTGAGATTTGTCGACGTCTGTTTTCAATATCATCACCAAAGTGTAAAATAGCAGCATATTTTTGTGAGCATTTAATTTCCATAAGATCCTCTAACCTATCCACAAAAAAAAAAAAAAAAACAACTACATATGTTCCATAAAAATTGCAATTAATCTAGAAAGGTTAACCTATACTTGTACCATACTGCTTTGGCTTTCTTGTTGAATTTACCACTCTGTTTTGCATCTCCTCGTACTCTCACGGGACTTGATTTCAAATTATCAAAACATAATTTGTTGTTACCAACTTTTAGGGGATGGTGGTAGTGGATACATACATACATATATACCCAACCCAACTCTTGACGAATTGGATGAGCCAGCGAAATTGTGTTATGCTACCACGAAGGCTCTTTCAAAACAGTATCTGTGATTTATCTATTCCATATTTTTTCCTCCACCCTCAGAGTCGAAAGGCATTGAAATTTTCCACCACCCCATCACGAAGTAGGGTGGTGCCATAGAATATGCGTGCCATCGTCGGTAAATTGTCTCTTTGAATGGCACAGACAAAAAATACACAAAAAAAAAACGACTCCATTAACATAACCTGATTTCTAATTTGCGGGAATTTAATTCTTCCCTTCGTCTTTGAGAACATGAAAGATCGCATAATATCATTGCGCGGAGCACTCTCAGCGCCATCATCATCATCGCCGAGGGTTGGGGGGATAAATGTAAAATGTAAATTTGTTCTGCGGATTAGAGTATATATTTCTGGGGATGTGTCACCGAAAAATTAATACCTTTGGGGGTAATGGCTTTTCTTTTTTTTTTTTCCTTTAAATTTGCATTTCCTTTGGAGAAATTTATCCATGTTTACTGCTCCCCATATAAATATGTATATAGTACATACTTATATATTTGCTACAACTTTTCAAGTGGATATTGGTACGAAAAAAAAAAAGACCCTTAAGTATAACAAAGAGAGAGAGAGAACCACAAGAGTATGCACACAGGAGGAAAGGAAAATAGATACATATCTATCTAACGTTAAGATGAAGTCATATTTCACGGTGTTGTGGTTTCAAAGCTAATTTCGAAGTCAGCCAGCCAGAAGAGAGAGCAAGAAAAATAAAAGAACAACGAACAAAAAAATAGAAAATAATATGTGTCCCCATACACATAAAAAATACAAGCTCACATATGTATATGTATGTATCTAACAGGCAAAGGCATTTTTCTTCTATTATTATAATATATGAATGTCATTTTTCAAATATCGAAGATAGACTTAAGCTTAAAAGAAACTTATGTCGCACACTAGGTTGCATTGAAAAGATTCATAACCAAATGGAAACTTTACAGTGCGCCTGTTCTTAACCTCACCTTCTCAAGTACCTGACATGTAAATAGGGATTTCCCAACATTAACAGGTGATTTCCGCCATATTGTTGAACCAGTCAAATTGGCTGTCAATTATTTAGTCTGTTTCTTCAAATATGCAAATTATTTAAAATTGTTTCATGACAGTGGATCTTCTGTTCGACGAGGCTCATTTCTGCATGAATGGCAGAATGTTTGAGCGATAACAATCGAGGTACACGATATCCACAAAATTTCAATGCATCCAGAGAAAAGGCCCCGACCCATAGAATCCGTCGACGTCGATCCGTTTTACGTTGACGTATTGCCGGATAGAACAGTCCCATAGAATCCGTCACAACCGTCAGCTGATTGTCAAAGGCGATGACAGTTTCTTTAATTCTCTCTCTCTGCTTCCACCAATGAAAATGCGTACTCTCAATTTTCTTATGCGTGAACTTCAATATGTGAATGTGTGAACTTAAATACGTGAATGTGTGTACTGACAACGGATCGACGGATTGAAAAAGTAGAAAGTAAACCTACTTTGTCCGTCGAAGTTCATCCATCCGTTGGTTATGGGCCGCCTCCCATAAGGTTGTGTGTATTTTATCGAGCTGTCAGTTAACGTCGACGGAACAGCGGATCGACGGATTCTATGGGTTGGGCACTAAAGTCACTATTTGGTTTGAATTTTGGACTAGCGGCATCACCGACCCAACAAAACGACGTCTGTTAGGCCATCACCACCGTCAACAGCGAGCGCTATCGGTTAATGATAATCAATTTCTTCTCGCTTCAATTGCATGATATCCACACCAACGAGATGTGGTTTCAGGACGGCGCTATGTGCCACACAGGCTAACCCATAATGGATATTTGGCAGAAGAAATTTCCGATCATGGTTATCTCACGCAGATACGATGCGAATAGGCCATCGAGATCGTACGATTTGACATCTTATTGTGGGGTTTCCTTAAGTCACAGGTCTATGCCCTGAAATTCAGTAAATATAATTAATGTCATTGCCAGAGTTATGGAAAATTGGATGAGCGCCACCCAGCAAAGCCGCGATGGACATTTGAATGATGTTATAAATTTTAAGGGAGCTTTCCAGTGTGAAATTTTCAAAAAATCGATTTTTTTTTTTTTGCTTTATCGAATAGTATACACTCTTCCGAATATCCCCTGAAATTTTCATGCCGAAATTCAAATTATTTCGGTTACTGTACAGCATTTCTTGGAAGAAGGAAACGGAGCTCTACACCTAAAATTTCCTCACTTGAAACTTTGAACGCGTTTTTCTCGAAACAGCATTTTTCAAAACGGTGTCCAACCTGGAGGGCAGAGTTTTAAAGCTATCGAGTTGAATTTTTTACACAATATTCTTAACGTCATTGTTTATCGGGCTATGGAAGCTTTTTTTTGTTTTTTGACATCTTCCTATTTTTTGGTACAAAAAACTGCCAAAAAAAAATGCCAAAATCGATACTTTTTGTTCAAACCGGCGCCATTTTTGCAAAAAAAAAAAAAAAAAAAGCCTCCATAGCCCGAAAGCCAATTATATACCGATCAATAATCTTTTTGTGTTTTTTGTTTCCGATCAAAATTGTGACCCCCAACGTGGACACCACATCCAAGTGCATTTTCTGCAACAATTGTTACATCATTTTTATAGATATTAATTAATAAATAAATCGATCTTTAAAAAATTGTTTTGTATTCTTCAATACCCAATTAATATACAAAAAAAAAAACCAGACCGATTAGATTATTTTTTCTTTAAAAAAAAAAATCGCCAAAAACAGCGATTTTTCGGGCTGTCACACTGGAAAGCTCCCTTAATAATACGAGTATCTCACTTACAGTGTTTTTAAGGCACAAATTTAAAGATAAGCCCGCTGCGTCGCATTGGTTTAAACAGCTCCGCAGGGATGCCACCATTATTTTTTCTTTCCAAGGACTCGAATATCCACTGCAAAAATTTAAAGCTTAAGAGTGAAACTTAAGTCCAGGCATTTCTCGTTAAGTTGTCACATTAAGGTATCTAGTCAGGGAATATTCTAAATACCGATAGGCCCCAATTGACCACTAATTGTCGTTGGGCCTCTTTTGTTGTTATCATTTTCAATTAAATTTTTTACTGTTGCATTTCCGGTAAACCTTCTGCTTCATATCTTGGCTTAGTTGTGCGGTTTGGACTTTTTATTGTTGCTTTGGTTTATTTTTTTCTTTGCTATGTCTAAACCCTTGAATGGTAAAAAGAAGAAATAGAAAATCAATGCTTAAATAGAGAAAAAGTAAATAAAAACAATTATAAATGTGTGGAACTTAATGCTCTGATTACACTAAGAGCACTTTGCAAGTAAATTCTTTGTTATTTGTTGTTTCATTGCTTTTTTTTTTTATTATACTCATTCCGTGTTAAAATCACAGTTGTTGCGAATTGTTTGCTGCCAATCAATGTACAAACTGCCTGTTTTTTTACGATCCACATTGAAACCGCACATAAACCTACTAAAGAGCATAGCTATGTACATATATCTGTTGCAACTAGAATCGTACCGGATACAAATGTTTTCTCTTATTTAGGTTTCGTATTATTATTTTTTGACAAAATATCATGGGACTTCCTCTGGGCTTATGAGGAAATAATTATCAACTTGCATGACATCTCGACATCTTAGTGTCGCCTGTGATGAGACGACTGATTGACGCAGCAAGCACAAATGAGGTACAATCAACACTTAGTTGCACTTTTCATCAGGGAACCGTGTTGTATACACATTAACAGATAATCAAATTAGATACTTAATCTTTTTGTTTGCTGGTGTATAACAGCATCTGGTTATTTACTACTCTCGTACTCGTACGACCACCCAAGGACATTTTTCGCAGACACATTGACGACTTCCTTCGGTGTTGGTTGATGCTATGCTATAAGAAATTCTCACTTTTAAAAGTCAATTGGAATCTAAAATTAGAACTCTAGTTCCTTGGGGTCCCAATCAGTTGCTGTTGCTGCTGTCTTACCCTAGTTTCAGTTCACAGGCATTCCACCTCCACACGACGACGACGACGACGACAACGACGGATGATGAAAAGCGAAATGAAAATATGTGCGCTCCCAACTTTTCCTTTCTTTCCCTGGTAATATATGTACGTCGTCGTGTCGCTGTCGTGCGGTCGGTTTGGGTTGGGCGGTCATCGCCAAAGAATGGAAAGACTTGCGTGGCTCTGATTCTGAGGGTATTCTCCCACAATAACATGTGTAATAATGATCTTCCTTGGCCTTGAACATTGGGGTCTGGGTGGGGAAGCTCTCGTCTTGGTTGAGTAATTTGCATAAATTTGTACATTTAAGTTGACAAGCATACCTTCGGGCCCGTCACCTTGAAATATGTAATTCCTTGGGAATTTTTAAAAGTGAAAACATAATTCAGGGTCATGAGAAAGATTATACATTCTAATGCAGATTGGTTTGAATCTGTGAATCTGTTTAACTTATCGATTTAGATTCCCAATTTGATTCCAATTGGTTTTGTATTGATTGCAAGTGCATGGTATAGATGGCGTTGTTCCATCTAGTAAGTCGTAACTAGAGCAAGTAAAATCCAAAGAATGTAAGGAAGCGATGGTGCAGAGTTTGAACTTTGCAAACGTGTTTAACCAGACCAATTAAATGACAGCAAAAAAGGTTCGATGTCATGAGGGTTCTTCGAGGTCTACAAACATTGCTTTGAAGGATATCTGCGGGCTGGAGTGTTGGCGTTCGTTCGCTCTACATGTCCTACCTATCAGAGGGGTCCAATTCTGTCGATGTTGATTGTCCTTTCTTGTTGACCTGGCCTTCCCCTTGTTTAAGAAGTCGCATTACAGTGACAGTACCTACTCTGTGTTATTAAACTTATTTGACATCGAAGTGGTCAGCAACGTCATAACCGTTCTTGTTGGAGCAGCGAACGACATGGATTTTTATACATAGCTCGTTTTTATAGATACTGTCATACGAGGCCTTGAAATCAATAAAAGGATGCTAAGATGAGTATTGAAGTTCCCATTGCAGCCTAAACGGTTACATGCCCATCACCATGTTGACTGTAGGTGTAAGTATGTAAATAATTGTATATATATGAATCTACATATGCTTAATGTTTAAAAGCATTTATTGCTCCTGTTTAGCCAATACATATAAATAATGCTGCAATAGTGAGAATGTCGCACCACAAAAAAAAATACACTACTCTCGTTGAAACAACAGAACTCCCTGAACAAGGAACAAAGGAAAATACAATTCACGAAGAAGAATGAACATGGAAGTAAAAGAAAACAAAAAAAACAACGACAGCAACACCATCAGTAAGAATGAATGAAAAATTCTTGTATTTGTTTCCGTTGAAGCCTTGTTCTGTTGCGGTTTTCCTCATTTTGGTTTCCTATCCCCACAACTCTCGGTATGATGTAAGCTGACCATTCTCTTGTTGCCTGTGAGAACAGGTTGTGTAAAATGTTCTCTGTGTGATAAAATTTGATTGAGAAATCTCACATTTTATGATAAAACAAAAAAAAAATTGAGCGGAGGATCTTATTCATGATCCGCACACCTATTGTTTCTGGTTATTGTAACAGACACGATGACGGTGATGGTGATGGTGATGATGACGACGGTGCTTCGTGTGGTCATGTGAAATCTGATTCTTGGACACCGGACACTACACACAGTGTACTACAGGGTTTTCTTAATTATATTATTGAGATGAGACCACAGAAATTTAATCAGAATTTAATGGGTGATTATCGCAATGGGAACAGTTTTCCTTTTTGGTTCGTTGCCGAGGACTTGGGTTTTTTTGTGGACAAAATTTCGTGGATATTTACATATACATAGTTCATGTATTCAATACCAGTTAAAGTACGGGTATAGGAATTTTCAGTTAAAAATGAAATATGCCATCTAAAGGCACTTGCCAGTGAAAGGTTTGGTGCTCAAGTCCCGAACATGTCCATTCAATTTTCACAGTATTTAAATTAAGTAGGTTATTTGCGTAGAAAGCACTTGGTGTATTTCAACATAAACGCGAAAAAAACTGTGAATTATAAACGAATGAAAAAATCACACACCACTTTCTCTCAAAGACAACCAGTAGTTTGTACTGATCTTGATCTTTTTGTAAAATTGATCTTAACTTACTTACTCTGTGGATTATAGGGTCTCTACAATACCTACGTGGCATCGTGTGCGGTTTCTGGAAATGTGCCTCAGCTCTCCCCAACTCTTTCCCAGTTGCCGTGCTTCTTTCTCAACTGTTCTCCGCCTAGGACCGCCGCGTATCCTGCCACCCTGAGTAAGTGGGTTCCATTGCATCGCGTGGTTAGCTATGGACCTGTCACTCTTTACGGAGAGTGTGGCCAATCCGCTGCTACTTTCGTCATCGTATGGTTGTGCCTATATGTTTATGGCCCGTTCTCTGTTTAGGCTGTTTGTCAGAGTAACGGTTTGGTCAAAATCCATGTCGTCCTATATTACACCTCAGCGATCTGTGAAGACGAACTAATATTCCCAAATTTTGACGTTTCGTTCAGAGCAAGTCACTGCAACCTGCGAATTTTATTTGACATTTACCAAAGAAAAAAAAATTGTTAGGTTATACTCACACGAATATGGATTGAGTTCCATATCTGTGGAATGTGCATAAAATTTGACAGTTCGCTAGAAGTAAAATTGTCATTTGTTTACCTTTAAATGTGTTAAAGTTGGTTAGCACGCGGTTCGCCCATTAACTTTTCGCTGAGCTGTGCATGTACATTACCCTAATTAATTACCTACTGTATCTAACTTCATCGAGTCGTATTATAGCATCTCGTTTGATGCAGAAAAGGCAGTATCCATTAATGATATATGCACCCCTATTATACGGTAACTCCGAGGACTAAAAGTTTTTTTTTTTTTTTTAAATGCTTGTTACCAACAGTTGTCTACTTACCTGAACTTGACATCACATGACGTTTCTGCTGGTACTCGTAGATCGCGTCTTACCCTCCCTCTTGGCAATGACTCTTGTAAAACTAAAAGAGTCACCGGCTAATTGTTGTCTAAAATTCGTAGTCATCCAAGTTGTTGTTTTATTATTTCTGTTCCCTGGGAAAAAAAAAACAGAAACAATCTATTGTTTGCGTTTGTTGATAATTTTGCGGGGCGCTTACCCTTGGAGGGTCATGTCATTGTCAAGACCCTTGCCTTGGGGTCTCGAAATGTCTAAAAAGAAATATGCACACACCTGCGAATTTAATATTCGGATTGACTTTTGTTGAAATAAGTTTGTTTCGTTTGATTAACGAACGGATGTGTGTGAGTGTGTAGTAGATAATTAGTGCTTTGCAGCCGGCGTAATAAAACGCGAATCAAGGCGGGCTTTTAAACATATTCTTATGTAAGCACTCGGTGGGTGATTCATAAGGTCACTTGTGAAGTTTCCTGTGAAATTACCATACAAAAAGATAAGGACAACAAACAGCGGTTTGAAATTTTGTGAATTAATTTACTGTGTGTTGTTTGAATATTCATTTCCGTGTCGTAATGAATCAAATAGAAAATTTAACAGTGTTGGATCGTATTAGAGGATAAGGTTATTTATATCTAAATGAACGAATGTATACGTCAATCTTCTATAGACCGGATGTGAAGATGTCAGAGTTCTAAAAATTCAGCCAACTTAAAAAATTTGGCTTCAACAATATGGCCACAATCATCTGTCAAAGTTCGAAAATCCCATTTGGAAAACTCTTTATGATATGCCTACATTAAGCGATGCAATGGAACCCAGGATGGCAGGATACTCGGCGGTCGTACATGGCGCAGATCAGTGGAGAAGGAAGCACGACAACTGGGAAAGAGTTGGGGGGACCTGAGGCACTTTCCCAGAAATCGCACACGATGGCGCGTAGGTGTTGTAGAGGCCCTAGGACCCACAAGGGGATACAGGATATAAGTAAGTAAGTACATTGCTGCATGGGAGTTTCGCAGATGAAAACTGTGTCACTGTGTCCACTTGGAAAGCAAGAGGCTTATAGCGGTAAAGTTGCCTGTACTTACGTAGGTACGTGCGTCGGTTCCGGTTCTTTTAGTGAGATCTGATGTACTTTTACTATATATATGAAAAGTGGAACTTCAAAATAAAGGAGTATCTACTTATCTATCCCCTAGTAAGAATACATCATATTGGTATTCCCTCGTCACTGTAAGTTTTCTTATGGAATCAACAAGGTGTCACTTGTAACTTCTTATCCGTTTCATGAAGCAATTTATCTGTGTAGGAAACAAAACTGCATCTTTTCCCTAAAATCATCGAACTAATACCTAAATTATTTATGAATTACTCTCCTCCACAATCACTTCATAATCTAACCACAATCATGTGCAAACACTATTGTTATAGGTACCTATTATGCTTGAAATTTACCGTCATATCAGTTCCACCCAGCCATCCCATTACGGTCACTGTCCCCCTCAAACTTTGATGTAGGTAGTGTACGACATCATTTTCGATTTGTTCATTACAAGAAGTGTCCCCGGCAGTTTATTTATTTTTGAAAAAGGACTTATCACCGCCGTAAGGGAATCACATCATTCTCATCAGCAAAAATGCAAAAAAAAAAAAAAAAAAAGGAACAAAAAAAAAATAAATAAATAAAAGTTAAGCAAATTTTCCACATATTTCGATTCAGTTATGCATCAGTGAATTTTCTCATATTTTTCTTCAACTTTGCCTTACTCAGGTGACACACAAACGCGTTAAGCAAAAGCAAAAAAAAAAAAAAAAAAATCACATCATTCCTTTGGTGTTTCTCCCCTTTTAAGCTAAAGAACCGAAAGTTTTATCAACAATTCACTATCCTTCTATCCTTCCAGAAAAAAAAAAACAAACATTCACACAAAATTTCTTAGATAATACCGCCCTCAAGCTAAAGAATTTAGCCATTGGTTCAAAAAGATAATTTTTTTCAAGTCCCTTGAAAGGATATCGCTAAGGATACACCCCTAATTCACATACACGAGGGTTGGACTTGCCTCTTATACAAGGATACAGCGATGTTGCCAGCCAAAACACACCCCTTACACACAAACACTCGTCCACAAAATCTATACACGAGTGACATGTAGCCAACCAAACGTTGAGTATGAGACACTATCTCGTACAAAGATTCAACCCCCATCTAGTGCGCAAACGAGGATGTTGCTTCTTCTTAATTTCTAATATTATTCGAGTTTTTTTGTTTTGTAATTCGAGAAACATTTGCCATCCGATGCAAGAGATCACATCACATCGCCACACAGTTATCCACCCCCGTGCTGACTGTCGTCGGTCGTGTAAAAAGTCACAGTCACCCACTAGAGACTAGAGAGTGTGTTCAAAAAGTGTATCTGTGTGAATACGTGTTGATTTGTTGGATTGAATGTTGCTGCAACTCGCCACCAGCATCACAAATGCCACGACTGTATCGTATGCGTATCGTATCGTTAGTCCCTGCATTTGCCTAGAACAACAGTCGCAGCAACTGACTGCCGCAACAGCCTCCTCTCAACAGCAGTTGTAGATACAATTTTATTTTATCCATTGGTGTTTGTTTTTTTTTTTCTTGTAAATCTTCTTCATCATCTTCGTTGTCGTCGTCGTGTTGCCGTCATCATTGCCGTCGCTGTGTCGTTGTTGTCATTTGTTGTCATCCAATCACATACCATTGTTGTTTGGTTATGAAGTGGTCGTGCGAAAACACTTTGTGCAAGCTATTCTATTCGTTCATTCGTCGTAATTCTGTGCATCGCCGTAATCATTACACACACCATAAGTATTTTAAACCGTCGTCGTTGTCGTTGTCGTCGTCGTTGCGCGTATTTTTTCTTCTTCTAACAAAAATCACGACGGGTTCTCTTCATCTCGACTGCACTGTGTCCCGTTCGCGTGTAAAAAAGTGTTAAAAAAAAAAAATTACTAACTAACAAATAAAATCTGTTAAATATACAAATGGAGAGAAAAAGTTATAATGTTATCCTCGCACAAGGATATTGTGTGTGAAATTTAAAGGAAATAAAGTGAGACTCCCAGACCCCCCAGGTCTTCAACCCATTGCAACAACCACCACTCCCCACCAATAACAACAACAAAATAAAATTATTCTAGTCCTAAGAGTTTGGTAATTGTTACTCTTCGTGATAATGGATTTATCCACAGCATATCGATACAATCAAAATATGATGGAATATTACACATGTAAGATCAAAATAAGGATCAAAACCTACTTAAAACTAGTTTTTTGTGTGAAAGAGTCGAGTACGTAAAAACAAAATGATTGTTGAAAGGATACAATGATTTATAATAGACCTAGCGACAATTTTTTATTTCTTTTTGTAGTTTTATTGCATTTTCTTTTGTTTGCTTCAATTCGTAGAAATAATTAAACGTTAAGGATCAAAAGGAGCCTAAAAATGTTACTACTTTTTTGTGTGTAAATATTAGGAACCTTAGCCTGTTGGGCATGCCAAAACGAACTCTAGACGTAGAAATACCTAAAAACGCAACGCAATGTCCTGAAAGACACTGTTGATGTTGGATCATAGAATTTTTCTATTTCATTTTTCCTAAATTTAAACTTAAGACTTATCATATATGTACATATTTACTATTTTGAGTCTGAAAAAATTTTGAATTACGTTCAAAAACATCCAAATTCGTACAGCTTTATGCATATGCATGTTTAAACGTATACATACCAACAAAATCAAAGAATTCGTTATCCCCGTTGATAGCTCTATTTTTTAGCTTCAGAATCATTTTGGAATGCTGGATTTAAAGGAGTGACCTACTGCTCAAAATTTACGTCAAGAAGTGTCAATAGGAATTATTTGTTATTTTCCATGTTAACGAGCTCTGAATGCGTTCTTTTCTGATAAAGCGTCAGAATTTACTCGGCGTTGTTTTTGTGCGAAATGTGGTTCTAATCATTGTTTTGTTTGACTTGACAGTAGCGAAATTTTGACATTGTTTGACATTCTGACCAATATGTCACTCGTGAGAAGGAAAGTATGTACACCGATAGTTAATTTTAAAATCCAAATAAGTTTTTGGTAAACAAAAAAAAAGTTCTTCTATGAACTTGCTCGCAAAGTTAATAATAGGAATGCATTCTGAACGGTACGAAATTTAATCAATTTCTGTCACTAAAATCTGGTACGAAAAATTTATTTCACGAAAAGGTACAAAAAAGGAACGATATTATATTTGGTCACTTAAATCTGACACAAATAGTTCAGAAATTATTTTCCATCACTGAAAAGAACTAACATAATTTCCGTCATTAAAAGGTGCGAAATCAAGTTTTTACTTCAATCTTTGAAGTGCAATTTCAAAATATCATTACATATTCGAAATTAATTTCTGACTTTTTTTGTATGTACAGATTTTGATAACAATATTCCGGGATAACGTCATATTCAAAAAAATTCTGATATTTTGCAAATTTACATTCGAACTTCTCTATTTATTTCTGATTGACAGGAATTGTGTCACAGTTCTGATGCAGTGACAGTTGCATTTAACGCAAATCAGAGTGACGACGTGTTTGATTTCTTTTCTAATTTTTAAGCCAAAGTAGGGTCATACATGTATTGTATATCTTTTAATTTATTCTATTTATAAGCATGAATTGCATGTTTTTTTTTTTATATTTATATATGCAAGACGGCCTTAAAAGTAATCGTTTAGTCTATAAAGAAACTTCAGAACACAGCTTGATCATAAGTGCCGTCGCTATACATAATAATGATTGTATGAAAGTGGGTCTTTTACGTTTCGTACTCCGCCTATTCGGCATGCAAAATTATCAAATTTGGGACCACGGCAGACCGTGGTAAATTAACCTTTTCGTAGTAACGACATGGCAAAATGCAATCAACAAAATGAATTCATCCCATATTTTGAAAACGGGAATCTCACCGATTTTGTTTGTTGATTGTTTGCGTACTTATTTTTGTTTTTTTTATCTGCGATCTTACTCATAAAATTCACAGTAAATTTGATTGATTTTGTTAAATCATAAATTTTTTATTTGTGTGGGAATTTTTGGGCAATAATGGTAAATTTTCATCCATCGTGTGGTATTTTCCCTGAAAAAGTCTGACAGCACTGATTTGGGATTATCTTCAGTCCATACGTCTTTGGAACCGACGTTGGCCAGGTTATCAGCATCAACGGATATCAACGAATAGGACACTGAGATCGTGCGATTGGACCTTCAAGCCACCACTGCGTTAAAAGCCAACACAATCAATGCCATTCAGCCTGTTTTATGCGCCAGAGTTATGGAAAATTTGACGTTTCGGATGCATGCCACTTAGCAAAGCCGCGGCAGACTTTTGAATGATGTTATATGCCATACATTAACTTGCCTTCTTAATTCATACAAATTTCAATGATACCTCATTCACAGTTTGTTTTATTCGAATTTAAATATAGGACACGCTTAAAGTCATTACATACTTTTCCAGGATTCGATGTACACAAATTATCTCTTGATATGTTCTAAAATCCATGTACACGTATTCAAGTTGTTAACCATGGTGAGAATACTGGCAACAATCTCAAGGATACAATTCAAATAAATAAACAAACCTCAAAGTTGTAATTGACTTATACTCTGATTGCAGTCTCAGTTACACTTCTAGAATTGAAATTTACTGAAAAGAAATGAAGAAATGAATTCCACGAACTCTAATTGAATTATTCAAATCCGCCGGAAGAAATGTCCTTCCGCGACAGCACAGAAAAAAAAAATCCTTCTTACATATTTTTGGGGAGTCCAACAGTAGATATATTTTTATTTTTGTATCGTCCTTCCTCAGTACATTACGGGAAATGTTTTGATTGTTTGATTGCAAGAGATTAGATTCAAGGGTGAAATATAGTGAAATACTCTCGTAGAATTTACAGCAAATATTACCCATATGGTATCAATCTGATAAAAGGACATTGAGAGATGATATTTGATATTTTTTTTGCTCAGGGTAAGTTAAAAAAAAAAAAGAAGTGAGCAATCCTGTAGTGTCATCTAGTGCAATTGAAAGAGAATTGTGGTGAGGAAGGGTACCGTTTTATTACGCACAGATTGAGTGAATGGTATAAAGAGTTGCATGGAGGCAGATGGTCATACCGAGTGATGATTCAAGAGTAATTTTTTTCTTTTTTAAATTGATCTCTGATAATGTGGTCCTATAATTGCCATCATTTGCTGGTCATTTAGTTGGTACTTTTCAATAAATCTTAGAAACAACCTCTTTTTATTGTCCCCACAAATGGGTCTATATCGTCGGCATGGATTTTCCTCTAATAAAAGTAGTATATCTTTTTTTCATACCCTATCCCGAGGGTATATTAAGTTTGACACATAGTTTTGCAATATAGAGAAATTGTGAAGACCGAATAAAGTTACATAAATGTTCAGCATCACTAGCCGAGTAGATTAAGCCATGTCCGTCTGTCCGCCCGTCGGTCTGTGACCATTTTGAGCTTGTTCGATGAAATTTTGTATACGTATTCCTAGGAAAAGGCAGCATTGCAAGTGTTACCATTTTTAAAGTCCACCCTTTGAAACGCCCACTTTTTGTCATGCCCAAAGACAATTAGCGGCAAAGCACAGGCGGTTTTAGTACCACAACTCAAGCCATTTATCGGTTGCTAACTAACGAACGAAGAGTTTGTATTATCGAAGTCCACCCCAAGAAGAACACTATCCCCAATGCTTATCTGTCAATAAAAGGTACTGTTCCGCAGCCCTGCTATCTACTGTCTAGTGGATCGGAATCCTGTTAAGAAGAACTTAGAAGAGCTCTATACAGCTACGACACATCTGGATAAGTTTTGATCTCGAGATCTCGAGACGCTGACTGCTATCATAGGCGGCTGTGAAGTCGATAAATAGGTGGCGGGATTCGACTTGAAATCCGTTGGTCTTTTCCAGGATTTGATCTGCGAAGTCACATTTTTATGTTGTCTTAGACTCGGTAGTTTATATAGAACTAATATCCAGTCGTCCCCCACCTTCTCTTGATTGAGGACATAGAGCATACACTTTACCAAGGCATGAGTTCCGCATCTAAAGAGTTCAGCTGGAAGTCCATTAGATTCATTCAACCAGAAATGGACTTCGTCGCTGAATGTGATTGTTCGACCGAAAGTTTCTATGATCATTAACCTTAAGTTCCTGGATTAATATAAAATAAATATTAGGCCGTAAGCAGCCCATAGAGGGCCAAGACCTAGCTTCTCACAACTCTACATGTTGTGTGTGGTATACATTTCTGCATGTACAGAAGGGACCTACAGTTTTATGCCGTATCCGAAGGGCAGAAGGGTTTTTGAGAAGCTTTCTCATGACAACTATACTCTTGAATGTTTGTCAGACACTCGGAAGAGGTGGGACCGTGAAACAAAACTTTTGATGGTATTTTTCTGGATTCGAACTCGGAACCCCTTGCGTTCCTGGATTAGTTGAATCTTGTCGGGTATAAGCCCCAAGTCATGACGCGAAGTTGTAGTCTGCGAAAGGTTAAGTTCATTTGATTGCCTCGGATTTTCCTAAGCACTTTCACGGACAGCGACAATATGTTCGGCAGATCTAGTTGAAGTAAGGGTTTTGGTGGATTGTTCATTAAACTTAACCACTACGTTGCAAAAAGTCCTCCCAGAAGGACGATTATGGAGACTGTAAAATGGGCGAAATGTTTCTCGAACAGAAGGTCCACTTTCATGAATCAATTTCCATATGTTGTTTAACGCTATTACTCTCTATGTTGAAACAGACCATAGATAAATGACAGCCAATTTGACAGATGTAGCTTCAACACTATGACAGCAATCACCTGTCAAAGTTCAGAAATCCCTTTAGATACTGCCTTAGAACGCACCATTTGTGAGGCACAACGTTCTGTGATTTTCATTTGAGCTATCTCTCTCCTAACAACTGGTACTAAATACAAAAAAAATAATAATAATAAAAATGTGATATTATTACTAGGTATACTTTTTTCATCTGCTCACACCAGTTTCAAGAATATTTAATTACTCAAATGTAACGTAGAAGATATACCTACTAGTATGTACATTTCTTTAACTAGATAGCTTAAGTCCAGATTAAGTTAACTTTGATATTAAATTTCAATAGCAGTATCCCTTGCTTATTTGCACTGTGATCATGATGCTGCTAATGTGGGAGTTTTGTGTATGTGTTTGTTATATTATCTGTAGCACCTCATGAATTTACTGGTCAGAGTTAGTTGAAGGAAAGAAAGATGTGAATGCGATACGCAGACTGATATCACGTTAATGTTTAAGTAACATGCTGGTTTCTATTTTTGTTTTATTTTATTTATCATTTCATTCTTTCATGTATCGTGGGTAGATACATATGTATCTGGATTGTAAATGTCATTATATTTGTGTGGGGGCTTTTTATATGACAATACGGAAATCTGATCTACTCTGGGGAATGTGATTTGTTTGAAATTCTCAGTTAGATAGATTTTCCAAACCAATTTGCGTTTCTTGTTCTTTTATAGATATTCTTATTATTTTATTTTCTATAAGGTAGAACTTTGCTATTATTGTTAGTAAGATTTGCTAAAGTTTCACATTAATTCGCGCTCAGTCTTTGGTGTACAGTTTCATAATTTCTTTTGAAAACTTAAATTTGGTTTGCTATTTTAAAATTACAAATTACAAATTAGTTAGCAATACATAATGGAGGAATGCCACCATTCTATGTTAAAGGGAGAATTTAGAAAGCTTTACCATAACGAGCATACTCTCAGATACAGTCAGACGTTCACAACAGGTAGGATTTTATCAAGCAAATGTCAAGATCTCTTTCTGTGACTCAATAAGACTTTAAGCAATCTTTTGTGGGTGACTTAGTGGTTAGTGCGTTGACCTACTGTGAATGGGGGTTCAAGTTGAAATTCTAGAAAATACAGTTAACTTTTTTTTCACAATTTCACCTCTTGCGATTGCCTGACGACAAACATCCAAGAGTATTACTGTCATGCGAAAACTTCTCGAAAAACTCTTCGTCCTTCGCATACTGCATAAAACCACAGGCCTCTTGCAGAAATGTGTACAACGTGGTTTATTTAACAACGAAAACAAAAATGTTTCTTATATTTTTTTATGGAAACATTCGTCCACCTGTTGTTACAACTCACGAGCATAGATAGCCACGAACATATATTTTGTTGACAGCTAATGTCATAACACCAAATTCACGCATACCAACTTGGGGGGTATACAAATGCAGCAGCCTGCTGCGGATTGTCCAAACGGACTATTGGCTGCGGAGGTTTGAAAAAACACGGAAAATGATAGCAATATCGAAATTTCGATGAACCGTTCCCCCCTCAGATCGACAGGCAGAGATAGTTTAAGCTGTTAGAGCCCTTTTGACTTTTTGTATCTAAATTTGTTCGTCGAATACTCTTACTTGCATCTTTAATAGGTGTCTTCTGACATTTGCGTTAATTGAAACATTGTGTCGGGGATTGCAACTTAAGCACTGGCTTTTTTCAATTTTCTGTCGTAATAATTGTTTCACCAGGCAGGCTATAATTACTATAGTGAACAAAATCGAATCTACAAATTCACAATTGAATATTCTTGTGCCAGTGAGATAACGCAACAATAAGTAGAGGCGCCGAAACTTCTTGGTTTGGGCTTTGCAAAAGTTTGAAGAAAATCCGTGATGATGTTCATTTTCGGCTAAATCATAAAATTTATTGAACAGTAACTATTCGTCCAATGCAAGAGACTCCTTTCATGTTGAAGGAGGTCTGATTGGATTGTACTTTTCGTTTGATAAAAATGATCGCAATGTTATGCAAATGCCATCAACAAGGTGAGTGCAATCACTGACTCCAAAGGCTTCAAGTGACATCAATTAAGGCTGAAAACTGTCAAGACGGATCAGTCAAGACGTCTTTTTATGTTCAGAAAAGAAGAAGCAGTTTTAGGGTCTAATTGAAAAGACAATCAGTCTTGGTTTCTATCGCTACTTTTTGAGACAATTTATGAGTGGATCAGAACTAAGAAGAAATCTGTTGGGATATCTATATCAACATCCTTTTAAGAGTATTTCGTTGCATAACTAAGCGGTAGTCTCTGATTGCAAATTTTATTAGTACTTAGTGTTTTTTTTATTATTTAATTACTTATTCTCATTTAAACTTATGTATCTTGAGTTTCTGATGCTTTTTCTGACAGTTGACCAATAAGTCTGATCCGTGCATTAATATGTTTTGCATGGCTGGAGCAACAGAGTAGGGTAAAGCCTAACAGAATCCATAGTGTACAGCCCAAATTTTCCAGCACCAATCTTAAATGCACTTGAATAATAAGCGGAAAAAGAACTGTAAATCCATTCCGTTATTTCAGCAGGAGTTTCGAATGATTCGACTTGTGTTTCCGTCATTTGTGTTTGCCAAAACCAGCATTCACAATAAGACCAAGATTATCCTTAAATTCTCTCTGAATTTGAATTTTTCGAATATCCTATGACGCTATTCGTAATTCGAATGTGCAGAAGGGTTTCTAACATAAGAATTCACATAATTTCATATTGCCGCTTTAGAATAAAAATATGTTCATTGACAGAAGTGAGAGGAAAGCTATGTTGACAACTAAATGAACACCACAGTAAACTGAAGTTCACGCTGTAGCCTTGTTCAATTGGACAACCTCTCTGAAACGAATGAACTCAACGTGACTTCGAATAGATTACGCTTAAACCTCAAGGGTTCGGAACCTCGAAAATGTAAGGTAAAACCTTAGAGGTTTGGAGCTAACTTTGAACTCTTTTTATCATAACACACGATCTGCAGCAGAAAAAAACAACAACAGCATATTGTTCCATGTGTACTTAGCAACCGCTATACCAAGTTTTTAGTTATCAATTCTAGTTTTCAGAAAATCGACTTTTGGCCAGGTTTTTGATGGGAATACTCCTAAGGGCGACGGTAGTTCGAGACGTGTTTGTTTTGTTCGTTAAGTGTATGAAAGGCCATGTGTTTTCGACAACCAGTCATGGTGCACATCGAACAAGCACAGATTTTGTGTCTGTCTTCTTTGGTGTGTGTTGGGTCATGAGAGTCAATGGCTTCACTGATCCTTAGTGAATGCAAACACTGACTTCAAGGGCTTCAACTGACTTCAAGCAATAGAATGCAATTATTGAATGCTTGTGACTTCAATGCTCTGTATGAATTCAATATTCTGAATGTTGAAAATGAATGATGGAATTAAGACTTCAAATTGAATGGTAACTTACATACTTTTTTTTTCAATTTGAAATCTTTATTGAAGTCATTGAATTAAAACAAATTGACGTGGATTCTTACTATGACTTCAATGAATGCATTCCGTAATGTTTGCCTTCTTTTACTGCACTACATTTTTGTTTATACCCTATCCTAATTATACCCTATCCTAAGGGTATATTAAGTTTGATACATAGTTTGTAACATAGAGAAATATTGCAGATAGACCCCATAAAGTATATATATAAATGATCAGCATCACTAGCCGAGTCGATTGAGCTATGTCCGTCCGTCTGTCCGTCCGTCCGTCCGTCCGTCTGTGTGTCACCAGTTTTTGGGCCTTAAATTATGAGCTAGGTTGATGAAATTTTATATACGAGGTCTTTGGAAAAGTAAGCAATACAAGTGTAAAAATTTTTAGAATCCGTTCACTGCCACGCCCACTTTTCAAAAAAATCACATTTTTGCACTATTTTCATATGAAACTCGAAAAAACTTACTTGGGCAAATATGTAGATATCCACTTAATCTACAAATCGTCTATACATTGTATATGGCCACGCCCACTTTTTAGGGGCGTTTACTTCAAAAATTAATTTTCGAGTAAAAATATTAATTTATTGGGCAAAATAGTCAAATTTTGTGAATACATTTTCCACCGCCCACTGACACGCTCAAATAAGATAGGGATAGGGTATCATACGATCCGCTCCAAGCGGATTGTAGCATTTTTCACTGGTTTTAACTACAAAATTATGTCCTTATTGGAAGCCCCTTTATGCGAGATCCTGGTTTTATATTCTCTTAAAACATTTACAGAGACAGACTGAAAAGCTATTTTGTTTTGTTTTTATGTCTAACGAACCATGATGTTGTATCTTAAAATCGATTGGCCCCTCCTGCTATATTTCGAATTATTGCTGTCAACCATCAGACATTCCATCTCTCCACATGGTTAGAATAGAAGCTTAAAGGTACAGCAAAAACTGCGTGTTTCGCTTGGTCGTCTTCAACTGCAGCATCACCTAATTTCCTCTCATTAATTGCTCAATCTTTTGCTGCAAATACTACGAAAAAATATCTCACTAATTAATGCCCTTAGAATGTAAGTCTGTCTGTTTAAACACATTAAAAACACAATCTAAATGAAGCGTGAAACTTAAAGTGCTCTCTTGATGGTTTCGGATACCGCGCGCGCGTTTTTTGGTGTGAGATAGTTTATAAAATAATTCAAAAAGTCAAATAAAATGAAATCAAATTATTTGACACTTGGCACTAATTAGTGGTGATAGCGACAGTATGTGTGTGGTTCTGTCAACACATTTTTCTGTCGAAATTTTTCGAATGCATAATTATTTCTCTGCTGTTGCTGCGCATCGCCATCGGAAAAATAAAATATCAGCAGCAGCAGCAGCAGCAGCATCAGTCGACACGTGGTTGCTGCCGCTGGTTAAATTTTATATGGATGGTGTGCAATACACAAAACAGAAATTAAATTTAAATTTTTTGCACTGAAGTAGGGGGTGTGTTGTGTTTTTTTTTTTTTTTTTTTTTAAATGGGAAATATAACCACAATCCAATTTTGTGGTTTGTGGTTACAAAAAAAAAGAAAAAAAAAAAACTATAAATATAAACATTTTCTGCTTGCCAAAAAAGTAAATTATAACTTACAGAGTTTTGTTTTGGTTTTTTTAGGTCACGGTGGTGTCAATCAATTGGGCGGCGTTTTTGTTAACGGTCGTCCATTACCTGATGTTGTGCGACAGCGAATTGTTGAATTGGCCCATAATGGTGTCCGTCCATGTGATATTTCTAGACAGTTGCGCGTTAGTCACGGCTGTGTATCGAAAATACTATCGAGGTAAGTTTTATAAAAAACTTAATTCATATTTTTTGTTTTTTTTTTTTTTGTATTCTTGAAAAGATTTTACAAAACTATTTTTCGGATTTCAAAAACAGTAACCTAGTTCTTCCATGCTAGTTAGAAAGTACCTGCCTACATATATGTAAAAATCTAAAAATGTGCAGTGTCCTCGCATTCGCACAGTATGTGCGTTATATACTCTGAGGCGTGTAGATCCGCACAATCCCCACAAATAATTTCCTGACGCGCATTTCCAGAAAAGAATGTCCAGAGAGAATACCTGTCATATCTTCCTAGCTTGATGATTTCACCTGATCTTTTATGGTTGATCTCCATAGGATTATCCCATCTGCAGTTAGCCAAGTTGGGTATACAGTTGGTAATACTTATCCTGGCAACACACCGAGGTACCCTGGTACTATTGATGACATTCCGTGATGCGAGTTCCACGGCTTCTTTGACTAGCCTATCGGCGCATTCGTTACCAGGTACCCAGCATAACTTTACGCGATTCTGCCTGCATAACGAAACACTCTAGCAGCTTTGAGCACGGTTAGAACCTCGGCCTAGAAAACACTGCATGGGTCCGGGAGTTTTAGAAATATCTTTAGGTTCAAGTCTTTTGAATAAAAACCTGACCAGTATTAGACCCTTCTGCAAAAATGGCAATCTCATTCTGAAGGTGAACTTCATAATCTAGTCCGTCTTCACTGCTGTGATATGCTACTTAGTACGGAGTATCGAAGCCGGGAAAACCCAAAATATCATCCGATTTTTTCAGAGTCTCGGGGAACGTGTGTGCTACTACCCTTAATGAATTCTAAGTTTGTGAGCCGAAGCACACTTCTTCGCGCTTGTAGTTGCATTTGAAAGTCCAGCGATGGAATACCTAGGAACATCTCACGTGTCGTTTGGTAGTTGCCTTCCACGATACTAGAGTATGGGTCTAACAATAGAGACGTATAAACACTGCATCATGGCTAGTTTTAGGTTCCACTTCTTCCCTGCTGTGGGCATTGTATACCTTGCGAATCCTTTCCTCCGTGTTCAGTTTCCAATGTAGCTTACACAATATAGTTAGCCTTATCGGCAAGAGATAGTTCCAAACTTACTTGTGAAAAGTACCAGTTCGGGTTGACGTTAAGTCTGCAGTCTGCAACCTGTCACTTAGATTGTCCAGGAACTTTCCCTGGGCTTATGGCCCAATAACTTTTTTACTTGCACCTTGTAAGAATTGAATTCGTAAAAAAATAGAATTCAAGATAACAATCAATTCTGATTGGAGGTCTGCTGATTCTGTCTGTCTGTAAGTATTTTAGTCATCCAAATTTCAAATCACTAAAATGCTAAATACCACTGTTATCTTCATTCGATTAATTGAAAATTATCCACATTATCTGGTTTATGCCCTTGAGTAACATGTCATTACAAATCTCCCAGAAAACAAATAAATTTCATCGCATCGCACTAACAACCCATTGAATGCGGGTGCCACACACAGGGTTATTTACGGGATCTGCACAAGCAATTACTCTTTTTCGTGGTGCACAACTTACTTACCTACCTACCTACCATCGCAATACACTAATCCTTGATAAATATACTTCGTTTAACTCCCAGGAAACTGCCATACCAAAAAAAAAAAAAAAAAACAAAAGCACCGCCTGAAACGCCAAACTTCACGGAAGCATATTCTCCATTCATTATACCCTATCCCATAGGGTATATTAAGTTTGACATATGTATAACTTGTAACGTAGAGAAATGTTGAAGGTGGTCCCTGTAGTACTAACACAAATCAGCCGAGTCCTGTCCATCTGTCACGAGTTTCCATGAAATTTTATGAGCGAGTTCTTTGAAAGAAAAATCAAAAGTCGACTATTGACCCTCTGCCTTTTAAAGATCACAATTTTTGAAGTGGCCACGCCCAATTTTTTTATTTTGGGGCGTTTTTTTTGTTATAAAAATAGATTTTCGTGAAATTTCTTAGAAGGGAAATTTCAACACTAAAAAGCGGGATAGGGCATCCTACGATTTATTTCACATGGATTGTAAATTTTTCGTATGTTTTTCCTCCGCAAAATAAGGACGTCAAGTACCATTATAATCTACATGTACTTGTGTGCTTTGCCTGGCAGGAGAAGAACACAAGTCTTTACTTATCGCATCCCGCATATATACAAAAGCAATTAAAGCCAATTTCCTAGGAGCAAAAAAGATACTCGTACATCGTTCCATCCGATTGTTTGCAGCTATGACTGTGGCTTTTATGCGGCGGCGGCGGTGGTAAATAGAGTGAATATTATTATTCATCCACTTCTGTATGCAAGGACAAAAAGTTTTCCATTCACATATGTTCGTGGTGAATGTGAAAATTTATACCAAACCAAAATTTTCGAATATTATTTGATTTTTTGTTTTTTTGTTTTGTGTTTGATTTTAGATATTATGAGACTGGAAGTTTCAAGGCCGGCGTTATAGGTGGATCGAAACCAAAAGTTGCCACACCACCTGTGGTCGATGCGATAGCAAATTACAAACGTGAAAATCCAACAATGTTCGCTTGGGAGATACGCGATAGATTGCTAGCCGAAGGGATATGCTCGCAGGATAACGTACCTAGTGTTTCTTCAATAAATCGGTAAGCGTTTTTTAGATATGTATATGTACAATTTATATGATTGAACCCAAATATGTATGGATTATTATGGATTTCCTTTGTTATCCTTTGAAATCCACTTTATTATGTGACAACAAACTTTTACTTCCGCTAGTGTTGCCGCGGCGGCGGCGGGGGTGATACAATTTATTTCTTTGTTAGCGCGTATATAATTGAAACGCGTGTTGGGCACGTGACTTGGTATATCACTCTTGTATGTTGGTGGTTTAAAAAAAGAAATAACTTCTCATTGTTGACGTGGATGATGACATTGCATTTTATATGTGGTAAATCAGAGAATGTACATATATATGTGTGTATACGGACAGAAAAAGGGTAATAAATTAAAGTCGAGAGATCCGAAAACGATGTTGAAGTGGCACGTGTTCAACAAATCAATTTGATATGCATTAGGCTACAATTAAGTGCGGTAGCATTTTGGTGGGAATTTTAAATTGGATTTGCTGGCTTAACAAGCTAACTAACTCAATCGGTTGCTGTTGGGGTTGCTGCGATGTAAAGCTCCCAAGAGATGTATGACTTCTATTACATTTTTGGACACACAGGAGATTTTGCATCTGCATATATTGCGTTGGAAGGTGAGAATCAGTGTAGGATTTCAACCCACTAAACTCAACTTCCCTTCTACCCCTGATCCTCGTGGTACTGCCGTCAAGCGTTCCATCGCGAGAGGGGGACTTCACTCTCATATACTCCTTCATGATGGTAGCCACTGTTTTACTTACTGCTTACTAAGCTTCTGCTGATCATCAGTGTGAAGTCCACACCCAGGTGTATCAACAACAGGTTACGACCTTCATGATAACGCGGACAGTGGAATGCTATGTGTTCCACGACTTGGTGCACGTTGAACAATAAGGGTTGCCTTCATGCTCAAATCTTTAAAGCAAGCATCCAGGAATTACTGGTATCTGCATTAGGTATAAGTTCAGCCCTCCATGTTTCCTATTCATCCAAAGGTCTATGTTGGGGATCAATCTTTGCGTCCATCTCACTTTTTTCAAAAGAGTTCCAGAAGAGATCTTGCCATTCTTCCAGGTTTGTTCTTTTTGGTACTTCATCATCACTCGTTGTCGTTGGCATTGTATTTCCATGAAGCTTCTTTACTGAGGAGGTCTAAAAGCACCATTCCAACCAGTTGCATACCGCAATGCCTTGATTTTGTAAACTGCCTCTATCTTTCTACTGCATGATTTAGTGCTCATTGCCGTAGTCTATATTTGGGAGACGTGGAGCATCATCAACGTCGAAACTCTTAGGAAGAGTATTCTTTTCTATTTGACATGATCCTTGCCAGGGCAGCTGTTGTTTTCGGTACCTTCTCTGCCGCATGTTGCTTAAAAGTTAACCTTGCATCTATAGAAACGTCAAGATACTTCAAGTCTGCTTTAAACATGATCGCCCACGATCACTCTTACAGTCTCCATAACCCGTCTGTTACTGGTAAGTACTACCTCTGTCTTTTCCTCTACTAGTAGTAGATCTACGCTTATAGAGTTGTACCATACCGATGGCTGCATTGCAGTTAAGCTGCACCTCCTAAATCAGTTTGACCACTACAACGGAGCCCTAGGAGACACCGCCTGTGAGTCCGGTACACTCTTGGTTCTCTTTGGTATTTGGCCTATATTAATCATATATGCCACCTAGTATTAGCTCTCTATAGATACTGCGCAGAAATTGTTCCCCTAAGAGCATCTACTGCGGCGTTCACCGTCTTCGCTAGCTCCTTCGTGACCCGGCACCCAAAAAAGACTTGTTCTCTGAGCGAGCGAGCCACTGTTGTACCAACTTCGAGGTTGTAGTTGCAGATATTATAGCTTTGATAGCAGCCTGGCTGTCCATGGTGTTTAGGGGCGAGGAGATTTGTTTGGAAGGTGCCAAGCCTCACGTCTCCAGCAAGTACTTTACCATCATCGCCGGTAGAAAATAGAGATTTTGAGGGATTCGGAAGATATAAATCCTTAAGGTTCTAATAGATAACTTTTCCTACTTTTAGTTGAAATTGTATCTAGCTTTATTGATTGATTATTATGCGTATTAACAAGTACATAATTGATTTACCAGATTTGATAATAATCAAACATACGACAGCATTTCAAGGCTTTGCAAATATATGGGAGAATAAGTGGTGTTATGTGTCCCTTAATGCGCAACGCATTAAATCTCTAAATCAACCCTTAATATGATGTCTTTTTTAAGTGGTTTTCTCCCTGCCTGGTTTACAAGTGCACCACCACCACCACCACCAACACCAGCACCACCATCCAACATTATGAAGATGTACGCGAGTGAACTTTTGCAATCCTTTCTATTCACATAATTTTTCTTCTTCTCTCCTGTCTGTTCTATTGTTGTTGTTGTTGTTGTTTTGATTTTATTCCTGGTATTGGTGATGGTGTAGAGTAGCAATCGTAATAATAACGTCAATAAAAATAATGTACTCTTCTTAAGTTCACATAATCACGTGAGAGTCATCCCTTGGGGGAGGAAATGTGTATACAAATGTTTCGTTTGTTTCATACGAATTAAGCTGTTTTCGGTGAGGGGTTGGTATGGATGGTAAAGTGTGGTAAATTATTGTTATTATATTCACGAAGATATAATTTCAATAAGGTTTTGCCTTAAAGTCAAGCATTATGTGGGTACGATAAGATTTAGAGGGCAGCACTCTACAAAAATTAATGTAAGACAGCTAATTTGTTATAGACGGATGTTATGGCATGGGAATTCAACGGTATAACAAAGGTGAACGGTTTTTTTTTTTTTTTTTTTATGAATTTTAATTTCGCTTCATGATACAAAAATGTATTTACCCTATAAACTCTTACAGAGAGATTATATAGTTCCAGCAGTTTTACATTATCAGATAGTACACAGTGCATTTCAACAAATACGTGAAGAAATTACTGTGAATTATAATCGAATGCAAATAATACCCTTTAATAGCTCAGACACCAACCACGGAGAACATAAAATAAATCCCAAGGCAACTTGAGTTTGAAAATCCGCCAGACCAACTTTTTACTACAGTAAAAATCGGTTATAACAATACCTGATATAGCGATGAAGCGGATATAACAATATCCTTTAACTCAGAGTAATTAGATATCGGCTACAACGATGCCGAAAAAATGTTTCACAGCAAATCGGGAGGTTTCAGGAGAAAAACCCCAAAAGAATAAAGTTTTTATACAAAACAACGATTTGATATTTAAAAGAAAATGCATCTAAAAAGTGGGCGTGGTCATACATAATGTACAGATGATTTGTGCCTTAAGTGAATATATACACAAAAAAGCCTTTAGTAAATTTTTTAAAGTTTCGTGTAAAATTTGTGAAAAGGAGCTTTGTTTTGAAAAGTGGGCGTGTTCGTTGGCCGATTTAAGAAATGAATACACTTGTGCTGAGGCGTCTTTCTTTGTCTTCGTATACAAATATTCGGAAAATCGGAAGATTTCATAGAACTTTCGGAAGACAGGGAGATTAGTAAGGAACTGGAAAACTCCCGGAATGTTGGGACTTAAAGGAAGAAGAAATTGTTGTAGGCTATATGTGTGAATATGTACTTGAGGACAGGGTATGAGTTGGTGGTTCGAAAAACTTACCATGCAGTAAAATTACTTATATATGCCTTAGCTGTTATAAAAATATAAACCGTTGGGCTGATATGAATGATTTTCAAATAGAATCCTTAAATAATTCCTGGCCGTTGGGTTGTATTGTATGTGGCACAATATGATCTTGGTTTTCCACGATGCTTACATCTGATTCACGCACTCAGAATTGCCCTAAAGCCAGTGAAAAAAAAAAAAAAAAGAATAAAATAAAAGCAGAAACATGCTGCATTACATTAACGTTTCACAACCTTACAAATCACATTCATTACTTATGTATTTGATTATGCTGTCAGTATCGAATTGATTCATCATCATCATGATGGGTTTCCTGAATACCATCACCACCACACTTGTAGTTAGTCCTCTCTATGTCTGTTAGTTTCAACTTTTCGATTGAAATAAATCGATATTTCGTAACATTCTTCAACAATTGGTTCTGTCTGTCTGTTGTCTCCATGGACCTTTTTGGTGCCAAAATAGACAATGTGCACACCAGTCGGCTGTCAGCTTAGGATTTTTCGTAACGTTTGTTGTCCTGTGCCTGTCCCCTCTATCTAACTCTCTCTCTCTCTGCAAACAATGGGTGTTATGCGTGTGTGCATGTGTTGGTTTTGATTGACTACTATCCTCAATTCTGAGGACATCACTTGATGTCTGTTCTTTTTTGTGTAATTATTGATAGGGGGACGAAATAATAGGCCAGACTAGAGAGAAACAATTTCATATGTCCGTCCTGTCGCGTTCAAATGGGGTGGTGCATCAATGCACATACTGCCACTGTGTACCGCCAGCTCGATTGAGGAATCGAAATTGTTGCATATGTCCCAATTCTGTTCACTTTTCGTTTTCGATTAAATTCAATTGAATGAGCGCGGGGGAGCCGAATTACTCTCGGTTCACCTAAGTTACACATAGAAGACAATCTAAGCACTGCAAAGTGCTATTTCAATTGGATATAATTGTTCGCGCGCCCCCTTCTTTTGAAGGCACACACAACGGTATTAACCTAAAAAGGGTTTACTCCATTCGTTTGGAAATAATTCGCGATGTTTCTTGCGTGTGTCTCTGTTTTTTTTTTTAGTCAGATTCATGACATATGTCTTAAAAATCTTAGTTTTCTTGTAATGTACTTGTAATGGTTGATGTGTAATCCTATCTCTGTCACTTATGAAGAGTGGTGGCCACTCTCAACCAGAGGAAAAATGTCCGTTCACACGGAAAGAGATTTTAATGTTATCATTATCATCACTGTCGACATCGTCTTGTAGTTGTGTACCCTTTTGCTTACAATAGAACACAGTCTCCCTCGGAATAAAATTACCTCTGTCAGATAGCAGGGGAGTGAAGTGCTTTTTTTTTTTTTACTCTATTCTAATAGTGTTCCACCAAAGAGGACGTCCTTAAAATGTAGGAATACAATTGAAAGGACACAGGAGTAGGTATGGGCAATTTATTTCTCCCCAAGGAACACTTGAATTTAAATGGTACTTTGGAGAAGTTTTTTCTTAGTCTTTTTATTCGTTCTTTTTTTTCTCCTTGACTTTTATGTTATCGTCTTCATCGTCGTCGTCGTCCTGAGCAAAAAGTTTTGTGCAGTTTTCTTAACCCTCTTCTATATAAGAAAGTTTTTGGTCGGATGTTCTTCCCCTCTTTTTTATTTTCTTTATAGGATACAAATTTTCCGGTCTTTCTCCAGCTTTAGTTTCTGTTCTTTTTGTAACTTCTTGTCGTCTTCTTTGTGTGGATTGTTTTTAAACATCTTCTTACTTACACTTTTGGGCGAATAAAGTCGAGTTTAGGAAGAGAAAGAGAAGAAAAGGATTGGGTTGTCGCTTTAAATTTCCATATGATTATCCATGGATTTGGTATAATTTTCGTGAAGATACACCTGCAACTCAAGTGATCTAAAAAGAAATCGATATTTTGCCGTCGTTTAATCACAGTAAATCAGATGTTTATTTATTCATTTTTATCTTTAGGGTTTTCCATTAAGCGTTTTGTATCTTTAAATTTGAATAGAATAAACTGTGAGTGAGATATCATTGACATTTTTTATTTATTTAGACGGATTATGTATGCCATTCTCCATAACTCTGGCGCATAAATCAAACTCAATTTGACCAATGGCATTGGTTATGATGGATTTTAGGGCAGTGGTGGCTTGCGGTTTATGAACATAAGCCCGTAAGTTCAGAAACCTTCACAAGAAGAAGACTAACAGGGTCAAATCACACGATATTTTCGGAAATCGGTCGTACAAAAGGTCCGTTGTGGCACGCTACGTCGCGCTGTCCTGTTGAAACCACATGTCGTTGGTGTCCTCGCCAACATCGTCACCAAAGAATTACGGACCGATGATGCCGCCAGTCCAAAATCCTCCAAAATCCGCAGCAAGCAATGACAATGGACATTCGCTTGGAGCTTCTGGGCCAGTTGAATCTTGTAAGGCCCAAGTCATGGTGTAATATTCGCCAAGTTGGGGTCTACTGAAAGCCGATTTCGTAAGCGCGGCGCGGAATGGACTGCCTCGTATTCTCCTGCACACACTCCCGGACAACGGCGATACGTTCGGCAAATCATGCGTTCCGTTGACGTACGGGTGTGTTGGCGGATTGTTCACTGTGCCCAGAGAATTCACTTGAATTTTTCCACCACATTTCGGAGAATGATTATGGCAGCCGTAAACTGGGCGAACTCCACGATTGAATTTTTTCATTTGCACATGTTGCTCTTCAGGTTTGATTTGACAAGACAGATTTAATAAATGACAAGTAATTTGACAGATGTAGCTTCTACAATGTGGACGCATTCATCTGTCAAAGTTTAGACAACCTTGTTGAAAAATCCTTTGAAAGAGTTCTCTGTCCTGACTATGTTATGGACTATCTGCCCTCCGACGGGACAGAAAACTATAGCTATTTAGGCCAAAATGTTGCTTACTTTTGCAGGAACGTTGATTGATATTGCCTTTTGGAAGATGCCACTACCACACGTTCCCATAATCTCGTGTGGTTGGGTAAGTTAAAAGAAATTGATATGGCAGCTCGGGTACAGGAACATCTATTTCGCAAAATCTATTACACTAAAATTCACCGTAACCCACTGAGCAATTTGCAAGCTAATTAATGGTCATTGCGAAAGTATTAAATTTCACATTACACTCCTTACTGGCTGTAGATAGTCAGCTCTTGTTCAGGCCGCCACCGACCACAATACGAATTAATCGCATGGATATTTCGCAACAAGAGCGGAACATAACACATGGCAGGCAAATTGATTTGCAATTTTGGCCCACAACTACGAAGGATGGATATGAACGTTTGCTAGGCACAACACCATCATCGCCCATCCAATACACAGAGAGTTTTGCCAAAAATTTGCATTCGGAAAAATATATTCTATAGTTAGGTAGGTATATGTGTCTCCTTTCGAATAACGATTATAGCGAGGGCGACAACGAAACGAGGAGTATCTGTATTTTATATTCTGTATCTGTATCTGACGAAACATTGAAAATGAAACAAACGACACGTTAAATGCGATTCATTTTTATTCAATGGCGTGCGGTGTTGGTAGCGGGCGGCGCGGTTGTATCTATAATGTGCACATAGCTACATAGATCTCAACATTTGGTTTGTAGGTATAGTACGTTTTGTAGGATACAAATATTTTTGGCTTTTTTCATGACATGATCTGCCTGTAGATTGTACATACATACCTACTAATACGAGTATGTTTGTGTGTGTGTTGTGCGCCTCTGTGTTTTTGTGGCGTTATTGAAAGCAATTTGCTAATTTTTAATCAACATGAAAACAGGATTTCCTTCGATTTTCACCGCAACTTTTTCCGTTTTGTGTGATTTTCATTTTGATGACGTGTTGTGGTTCATGCGGATGCACTGGATTTCACTAATGTTTTGCGGACAATTTGATGACATCTGGTGTGTGTTTCGCCTATTAATTGCTTTATTTAAAAAAAGAAAAACAAAAACACATATTTTATTGTATGTTCTTTTGGGTGGTGGTATGTATAGTAAAATCCGGAAAAAACACCTCATGGAATTTTTGATATTTTGCTTAATGTTTTTGAAAGATGATTTTGATGCAAGCGTTCACAAAACGAGTAAGGGAGACTTTTAAAAAATGGCAACCTAAGTCTCATAATTGATGATGAGGATTTCCTAACTTTGATAGGTGACTGCGACCATATTGTTGAAGGAACATCTGTCAAATTGCCTGTTGTTTAGTTATTCTGTCTTGCCAAATCAAATCCTGGAGGTATAGCGTTCAAGAACATGTAGAAATGATTAAATTGTTTTATGAAATATCTTCTTCAGAGGTATCGGAAAATGGACGGTCAAAAAAATAGTAGTGCACTGAATATCTTTTTCTAAATGTAACAAAAATTCAAAATACAATTAATACTTAGTTCGATGACCTTTTTTAGACTTAACTGCAGCACGTTGACTGCAGTGACGTTTCTACTGATTCTGACCTCCATGACTGTTCTACAGCAGCCCAAAGTTCATTACTGTTAGATGGTTTAACACCAGCAACATCCTTTTTGACATTGCACCAAAGATTGTCAATCAGGTTGAGGTTTGGGACTGTCCAGGTCATTGCATTACGTTCACCCTGTTAGCCTGAAACCACTGCTTAGTAAGTTTGCTGATATGCTTTGGGTGATTGTCCTGTTTACGGACCAATATTAGTGGCATTTCCACCTCAGCATATAGTAACATGGTTTCCTTTAAAATTTGGACGGTATAAAATTAACTTTGTCTATTCGGTAGATGCAGCTAGGACCATAAAAAGAAAAACATGCCCAAGCCATAATGCTGGGTCCTTCATGTTTTATTGATTTCGTTGTAAACTGAGGCTGTATTTTGTTTCCCAAGGCGGCCTTCTTACGTATAGACGAGATCTTCTTTTTACCACACAAAACAATTTTGACTTCGTTTGACCACTAAATTTGTCTCCAAACAACTTACTTACTTACTTAAAGGGCTCCCGACCCTTGTAGAGTCCCTGCCTGAGACATCGCTGCCTTCCATCCTCTGCGGTCCCGAGCACGCTGCTTCCAGTTGTGAAGACCAAGTTTTCTGGCATCCGCGACAGCTTGGTCTTTGTACCGGAGGTTCGGTCTTCTTCGCCGTCTCGAACCTGGGGGCTGGGATTCGAAGATCCTCTTGGCTAGAGCATTGTTGTCCATTCGCTCGATGTGGCCGAGCCAATGTAGTCTGCGTATCTTGGCTTTTTGGACTACATCCACATCCTGGTACAGCTCATAGAGTTCGCGGTTGTATCTTCTCCTCCATTCGCCCTCCTCGCATAAGGGACCTAATATCCGACGAAGTATTTTACGCTCGAAAGTGTCTCCAAACAACACAGGAAGAAATAGTTCTTATAAATTTATTTTAACTTCCACTACTATTATTTTGACCGCAACTGTATATGTATATAGGAGAGCTGTTGCCTAGGAATTCGGCAGCATGTTGCTGAAATCAAGGCTTTTTATTTTCAGACGTTGGTGTCACTGTGCCATTTATTTAGCACAGTAGGGAGTGTTCGTTATGATGACCAATTTATAAGCTATCTAATACAATGCGCCTTGGTGGCCGGCGGATTATAAATAGGAGTAAATTTTGGAATTTAGTGGTGTAATAAAAAAATGAGCAAACATTTGACATTATTTTGAATTTGCGAAGAAACTATGAGTCTAAAATTTGAAAGCTTCAATCAGTTTTGTTTCGTTGAAAGAAAATTCATCCGATATGGCATATATTTGAGACGAACGTTAGGCTGGTGAAAGAAACATAAAAGCAGTAACATAACCATGAACATATATTTTGTTTACAGCTAGTGCCATTAAGACTGAAGTCACACGTACAGTAGAACCCCGTTTATCCGAGGTAATGTGGGGAAGGGGTGCCTCGGATAATCGAAAATTCGGATAACACGGAAGACATAAAGGATTTAAAAAATTTCAATTATTTTCTACGTATTTTGAAAGGTGAAATCAAATTTAGTCGTAGAGGTATACAAAATAGGAAATGTATTGACATAGTCTAATATTTGGTATACAAAACATGGCTGAATATAAAGTGCAGGTCACTGATGAGGTTTAAGAAAATCTGTAATTGACCTCTGCCTCAAATTGCTTATTCGCTTTTTAGCTGCAATATCTCGCCATCGCTTGATTAAGAGGAGATCAACCTCTTCAGTAGCCCGGATAACGCGGAGGGCCGGATAATCGAAGGCCGGATAACCGGGGTTCTACTGTACCAATATGGGGGTATAAAAGTTGCTGCGGATTGTTCAAATAAACAGGTTTAAAAAAAAAAACCGGCTTATGTTTTTTTCTTTTTGCAAATTATCTTTAGAAACATATCATCTGTCAAATTTACTTATGCAATGAGTACCTTAGACCCATCCCTCTTATGTTTGCAAAAATGGGCGACGATTTAACGATCGAATCAAATGCTGCATATTAAATTTTTGATTATTCTGATTATTTACATTGATTGATGTTCCTTGCTTTGAGCCTAACGGTGAGGTTCCTATTCCCATTCCCACTGGAATGCATTGTCTATAAGACTATTGCTAGGGTGTAAAACTTTCTGTTTGTTAGCTTTGCTTATTTGTTTCTGTTGTAACAGTGATCATACAGTCATCCATGAAGAGAGCTTTCACTCCCAAGCAAATGTCAAGTAAAAACCATAGGGAAGAAACTGAATATGCTAAATGCTCTAAACCTACACAACGACAGCCTTAAATTCCGTGTAACGGGCAAAATGATTCCTATGTCTCATATTACACTGTTTTGACTGCGATAAAATATTGTTGCGTGTCTGTAGTGTTTCTTGGATAAACATTCAACTACATATGATATTTACATTAAATTCATATTAAATTTAAGTGTTGCAAGGGGTCTGCATATGCAAGATTTGATTAGGGTGCGCAGTCAAAAAAAAAAACGCTGTCATTCTCTACAACAATTGAATGAATTATTACCTAATAAATATCTTTGCACAAACACATAATCTTTCTCACCTAAGAGAGGGTCCTTGCCAAAAAAAAAAAAAAACAAAAAAAGAAATCGACAGGGATGCGCCCAAACGTGTGCAACCAACATACGTATCATAACAAATGCAATACATTTCTGTTGTTTTCTCAACGAGTGTTTCTCACTCTCAAACACAACCAAACACCACACAGGACACCCTCCAGTAGGGTAATAATAATAATGACAATCGTATTGTACAATTTTCTATTCGATAGGTTTCGCACCACCACTACGGGCTTGCCATTGCCATCGAGAGGTATAAAGCCTCTTGGTGTTAATAATAAATTAATGTTTGTTTACATCACAAGTACACATCTTCAAACTTGAAGTGGGTATACGCGTGAGGAGGCCCTTCAATACAAAAAAATACAAAAAAAAAAAAAAATCACAATAATCAAACGATACTATTGTTCCCGGGTGCATGTTGCACAAAAGGATCAAACAGATGTTACACGGGAAAATTGTGACACCGTTTTCATACTAGATTAAGGATTTAATGAGAATTGTTTCAGAGAACGTGTATGAGACTTCCCTTTCGGAATTTCCTTTAATGTATTAAAACTCGAGCAATCAGCTGTCAAAACCGACGGCAACGGTCACAAAAGCGGTTGAAATCTTTGTTAATTCAATGGCTTTTCGACTTGAGCATGTAATCCTGTATTGTATAGGTAGTTTGAAGGGAAAGAAGATACTTCACACCTTTTCTTATTGTCAAATGACTTTGTGGTGTACATACATAAATGCGTTGATAGATTATGTATACTTCTGTTTGTTGCTGTTATAACTGTATAAAGTGGACTTTAAACCGAGTTTTGATGAACTCACATTCTTGTGACGTCAAATCGCATAGCCAATTTACATTGCTTATTTCGGGATATTTTTTGCATAATTTTGTAGTTGATTCAAGTGGTCCATAAATCAGTATGGCACCATAAGGAAGATTACACCAAATAGTAGTCTCATCAATGTTTTCTTTCCTTATTATTTAACAGCTATTAAACAGCTTTATCGATTGAGAGGATACGAAAGTGCTCTTCTGTTGACAATTTGTCAAACAATACACAACTGACAAAAGTTGGTTGGTTTCGAAACTAGCCTCGAAGACTTTTTTGCGGATTTCGTGGACTGAGCCTCCAATTTTTAGGGATAGATCCACTTGGCGCAAGGGTTTATACTTCGGGATTTTAATAAATTCTAACATAGAGAAGTCGAAAAAATTGAGTCTGAAAATTCTGTCTGTCTGTCCGCGAGGCTGCACAGCCTAAACGGGTAAACGTATTTTGATCAAACTTCATATATAGCGTCTGTGGGGTAATCCCTAGAAGGGAAATTGAAATTTTTGTTCTAGCCTTGATATTAACGGTACTTTACTTGAGGCCAATTTAACAAAAAGCTGATTTTTTAAATTTCATATTTCGGTTAGTTTGGCAAAGTGCCATAAGATGGCTTACCACATTTTTAGCCAAAAGCGTTAAAAACGGTACTTCACATAAGTGGCTATAAAGACAAATTGGTAAAAAACTGATTTTCTGGAAAACGGCTATACCGATTTTGCTTAAACTTTATACTGAATTGAGTTTAGACACATGCTACAAAATGGCTTACAAAATTTTGGCCAAAATTTATTATAACGGCAGTTAAGGCCAATTTGGTTAAAAGCCAGTTTGTTCAAAAACTGGTCAACCAATTTCATTAAAAGTTTTAGTGTGTATAAAGCTGGGCTAATGCTATAAGATGTGGTTCCACTTTTTTGGCTAAAAGTGATAGTAACGGTACTTTAGCCGTTATAATTAAAGTGCCATAAAACGGTGTACCACGTTTTTGCCTAAAAAAGCGTATAACTGTACTTTACTTATTAACTGGTTCTCTCGGTTAATATTCAATAGATTTTGGTGAAAATCAATATGCGAGCAAAATTTAATGAATACAAAAATATGGCATTCAATTTTATGAAGAATAATAATTTCTAACTAACACCACAAAAGTGCAAGTACGTACGACCGAGTCGTGCACTTTATTTTTATTAGTCCACGCAAGAACTACATATGTATGTATATCATCGCAGCTGATGGGTTTTTTCTTTGCCAAGTATTTAAGAGATTTCTTTAAGATTGGACCTTTCGATATTCCACCAGTTTGCGCTGTATCCTCCTGCCTTGACAATCACCTTACGGATCATAATCGAGATGCTATTTCGTTGGCCTAGCGCAGGTTAGGCAACCCAGAAGTGCCTATAGCTATTATCAAGGCTGGCACTGTCGCCTAATGGTCAGAGCGGTGTTAGACTACTACACCATCAAAGTTTTTTCACAGGCCCGTCGGCCATGACAAACATCCGACGGAATTACTATCATGAATAAGCTTCTTACACCACGCACAGCACAATACGTATAGTTGTGAGAAGCTGCCTTGGCCCTCTTCGGCTGCTTGTACCCTTCTTCTACAATACTTCCCATATTAGCTTAAACGCGTTGAGGAACTCCGACTTACATATGCCGTAGTAGATAGTTGATCTGAAGGGCGTGAAATGGTTAGATTTCAAGCCCAAGTTTTTGAATAAGGTTGACAGAAAACTGACAAGGTAATAAAAGCTGTCAAATCGTCCGATAAGGTCAGTGGACATACTGTGCTAGAGCTAGTTACAAAAAAAAAAAAATCGACCTATAGGTATACAAACCAAAGAGATAAAGAGATAGAATAGATTCAAAAGCTGAAAATAACTTCTACAATAGAGGAGAAAACTTTCCTAATGTTGATTAAAGTGGCGTGCATCATTGGGTAGGTATTATTTTCATTATAATGCGGTTAAGTGATCCGCAACTACGAGTAAGAGACTCCATTTTCGGTGGTTGCGCTCTCATCACCCCTCCACAAAACAACCCATAAAAAAGACGCAGCCACCCTCGTTGAAGGAAATCTTAAACATTTTCACTCTCTCTCTGGCGTCTTTAAGGACGCGCACACAAAAATTACATGCAAAGGTGGTTAACGCCCGCCACCGCAAAGCAACCTTTTGTGAGGGTTTTCCATCTTGCTCATGGTAACATCGTACGAATCAACAAGGATAACGATAATATGAACACATGAAAGCAACCCCAAATAAGGAGTGTTTGAGTGCCTTGATTATGACATTTTGCAGGGGGAGCTTTTTGGGGCGGGTGCAGTCGTTGTCGGCGTTTTATGGTATCCCATTTTCGGTGGTTTTTCTCCAAGTTTTTTTTTTTTGGTACACTCTCCAATTGTTATTATGACATCCTTAGGTTGTGCGCTCTAGCTCAGCCAGCTCCCCTGGTTCAGATAAGTACTGCACAACCACAAGATGGGTAGTCGCAGAAAAAGATAAACTGAAGGCCAGTACAAAGCAAAGGCGAAAATTTCATGCTTTTTAAATGGTATCCCACAAAATGGTTATGTGTGCACGTACGACTATCGCATATAAAGCTTAACGAAAACAGACAACAAAATGGTGATGGTATTATGCACAAGCGCACATCGCGTAGCCCCCCACAAAATAGTAACCACCCACTTTTTATCTTTTTAAACTCACACATCGACAGATTCACACAGGATTCGAGAGAAGTAGAAAGAGACCTGTCGAGAAAGAGAAGAAAAAAGCGCGTGCTGAACATTGGACGAAAGGATATCACGAAAACAAAGTTTTCATCATTATACCATTTGAAAGTATAATCGACATCCACACGCGGAAAATGTGTATAAATATTCTGCTGATGCAATTTTTTTTTTTTAAATTCTTTTAAAAATATTTTTATTTTTTAACCAAATTACTGTTTACTTAAAAACGTACTTTCTGGGATAAAGGGGATATAAGAATTTCAAATCTTAAATAAATAAATATTCAACTTAAGGACATGACTATCACTAGTGCTGTTTTTTTTTTTTTTTAAATCTAATACATTTGTATTTTGTAGCTAAATACAAACGGAGAAAAGGTTCCTAAAATGTTACGCTAATACACTTAAAATATTGGTCAAAATTTTGATACACTTAAGGTCCATTTACAGCTCAGCGAATCCAGGCGCTGCAATCTGCGAATTTTCTTTGTCATTTTCCAAAGAAAGAATTATGCCTTGTCAATGTTTTCGTCGTGAGAATGTGGTTGTAAAATGTGAATAAAATTTGACAGTTCAGAAATTAATTACAATCGATGGGAATAGTATGTCAATTGTTTCTTTGCCGTTCGCCATTCGCTGGTCACTGACATGTGAATGTATTTTTACAGAAGCTGTAATTTGAGGAATTTAAAAATGTATTCTTAGTCCTGTCAAATGAGTAAAGTCCGAAGACTTGTTATTGCTATTTTTTCTACCGTTTCACTTTTCGATATAATTTTCGTTATTGGCTCTATGTATTTATATAAAGGTTTTATTGAAGGGCGTGTCCGTTCAACGAATTTTCTATGAGTCCTGTCAAAAGAGATAGAAACATGTCAAAGAGCAGCCAAATAATTGCATTGTAGGGTCGGACTTGGTCAACTTCTTTGCCGGAATTGGATTAAGACAGATTAACTTCTCATTAAATTTGTTTATAGGTCCTTGCCAGACTGTGCGATGAAGTTTAGTAACCCATTCGAACTTTGCTTACTCTGCGGAGTCATACCTTTTATTATGATTGCTTCCCAGGCAAACTCTAGAGTCATTCAAATCGCCACCTCGGCTTCGCTGACAATACTTTAAGTGGTGTCGGTCCAAATTTTGAAGACTCGGTCCAATATGTATGGTGTCATTGTGGCACACGTTTGGTAAGGATGCATGATAAATTGGCAAACCTTACTGCATATTTTGACAGCTGCGTGTTCATTGACTCTACGTTCCACTACAATCCAAGACCACATCCACAATTTTTTAATGGAAAGTATGACTCCAATGCTTTTTGATCTCCGAATGAACAAAAGCTTACTTGTATGTATGCATATCCTTCTATCTTTAAAGTACCACTTAACTTAGGTCTTATACGTATATCAGTGCCCTTTAAAAGTTGGCTTTTAAATCCCACAGCACCCATTATAAATATGCACAGTCATTTCTTTTGTGTGCCCATAATGTTTGCGTTTCCACCCAAACACCTTGAATCGTCGCAATGGGTGGGGCGTAAGCCATATCTAATAGGGGATGGTTGTGTCACAGTAATCGCTAGAAGTGCTTTCAATAAATTATTCATAAACAGGGTGATTCAGTTTGTAAAAAAAGGGGTTAATTGGTTGGTTAAAAGTTCTCACTAATAACAAAAAAAAAATAATTGTGAGATAAAAAAAGAAATCTTAATTTAAAATAAAAATAAAAACGAGGTAATTGATAATACATACGAGTATACCGTTAAATAGGAAGTAAGTAAGTCTCATTGATAATTATTTGGAAGACCCGCTCTTATTGGTTTTTGTACATCGACCACAACTAAAATTTTGTGACATCACCCTGTATAGACATTCAATCTGGAAGGAATTGTACAAATAAATTTGTTAAATGCACCGTTTATTTAGATTATATTGCGTGTAACCCCTTTTATTTGTACACAGGACGACACTGGAGAAATGCATTTACCAAAATTAAATTTAGTCTCTTTGTTGTTATAGTCATTTATTTACTGTTTTTTTTTTTGTTTGTTTAGAATTGTTCGTAATAAGGCTGCGGAAAAGGCTAAACACGTTCATCACCAGCAGCAGCAGCAAACCCAACAGTCGAGTTCGTCTACAGTAGTCGCAGGAACGGGAGGATCTGGTACAACAACCAGTGCCGGAACAGCAGCAGGAGTGAATGGCAATAGCGGCAGCAGTGGCAGCGGTGGTGGTGGTAATGCTGGTGCAACCGGTAGAAATTCTGGTTCGGTTCAAAATGTTTCTGTTATAGCTCATGCACCAGCCATGCAACAAAGTCAGCAGCAGCAGTCACAGCAACAGCAGCAGCAGCAGCAGCAGCAACAGCAACCCCCACAAACACTGATAAACCCAGGTAATGGATCAAATCCTGGCGGTGGTGGTGGTAGTAATGTGGGTAATGGGAATGATGGTCAAGGTGAACATAGGACAGCTGGTTATAGTATAAACGGTATTTTAGGCATCCATCATACCACAGATCCGAATGGGAACAATATCAAACGAAAACGAATCGATGATCATGGTAAGTGTTTTGTTTTCTTCTTTTTTTTTTTTTTTTTTGTTCCTAATTTTCATCTGTAAATTAAGATACAAAGACACGAACACCGGAAAGAACACCACAAAAACTTTTAATTCACAGACAAAAAGAGACAAGAGATCATGTGCCCAGGACATGCATCATATCCGGTCAAATGGGAGAATATCCGTTTAATATCCCCAACAAAACAAAAGCCTGATAAACCCCAAAAAAGAAAAAAAAAAAAACCTTTGCATCTTTTCGTATGTTCACTTCCTACAGTCAGTTCCACCCCATGCCGGGCGGTACGAGGAAAATAAAACTTTACGACGATGATGTTGTAAAAATTGTTGCTCTTATCCAGGCAGAACGGTTTTTTTTTTTTTTTCGGCTCAATGTGTGCTTTTATGGTTACAAATGTCTCTTTTGTTTTTATTTTAATTCCTTGTTCCTTGTACGTGTATGTGTATACATATTTATATCCTGCAATGCGAATCGAAATTATGGTTGGGGTTAGATTATCAGATTTTTTGCCGTCGCGTTAGAGGATAGAACTACTTTAAATCTTCCTTTTTTTTTTCTGAGTTGTCATAAATTTTTCGGTAGAGATATGTTTGTGTACATGTACATATAACAATGGTCAATTTAAATGAATAGAGACACAATTTTAATTTTTTTTTCATCCTTTTTTTTTGTGGATATTTATTACAAATGTCCTTTGTCTACTTTCTTTTAAGGCCATTTTGGGTTAAGAGTACAAGCTGGGTTACGAATTAATTATTTTCCTGTATAGAAGGACTTTTTAAGTGGATGAAGTTTATGCCGTCTTCGGTCGGTGAACGTAGTTTGAAATATGTACTTTCCCCTGCCCTAGAGTTGTATACCGTTGTGTGGCATATTTTCTTCAATTGAACCAGGTGCTATCCAGTCTCAAAGATAGATGGCCCAAAAAAAAAAAAAGAAACTGTAGTGACGTGGTCGAGGTGGTAACTTGACGCTCCTGAAACGCACAAAGGTTTTCGTCCAGAATATTTTCTGGAAGCGGGTGTTTCGTCACACAAATGTTTAGCTGTTGAATTGTACGGTATAAATATATATGTATATGAAATCCAACGCAAACGTCAACAAAATACAGTGAACTATGAATGAGTGGAAAAAAATATTTCAACTCTCTTCAGTTATTTTTAACACCACCCATGGAGATAAACTATTAAAACATTTGTCGCATGACAAATTTTACTCCTGGTTCTTTGTCAGATGCTCGGAATTTTCTGAGATTCGAACATTGAAACCACCACTAAGCCACGATATTTAAAAGTTCAAAGTGGAAGAACTTGGTCACTTAAATTATAAAAAAAAAATCTTATAATAATATTTGCGCCTACCTTCTTGCTTTGTCTTCCCGTGTCCTGATCATAGTCCTTGCAATACATGTGTAGTAGTCTTCAACTGGTAGGAATATCTCAGCTGATTAAGTAATTCACCACAAAAACAGCCCCCTCCCATTATAAAAGAGTTTTATTAATTGGTTTAAGAATGAAAAACCGCATCTATACCTACTGAAAATCCATTTGTACTCACCCTCACTGTCAAGAAAGATAAAATGCTCCTGATAAGATCCCCAAAAAAAATATATATAAAATAATTTTCGGCACTTTATGGCCTATCAGTATTAATCAGCCCTTCTTAACATCATCACACCCTTAATTAGCAGCAACTCTTCAAAGCATTGCACTAGTTTCTCTTAGACCAGTTCATCTGATTTTATCAGTCCTGCTCAGCTAAAACCCCCTGGGCCATCTTGTTATGAATTTAGTAAATTAAAATCCCATCGGCAAGCGTTTGTATGGTACATCCTTGTAGCGCTGTAGAAAGAGCAATAAAATAATAAAGCATCTGTTTTGTGATATTATCTACACACCAGGGATGACTACGCTTACAGTTCATGCATACACTGCATGTCCTTTCAAGTGTACCCCTTGCTGTGTCGGTGGTAAGCCACAATTTTGTTTGTATTTATATGTACATATAATAAGCGCTTTTTCTGCCGCCCGGCCGGTTGGAAAATTCAAATGAATTATGAAGCCAATGCTACCCCATGATGAGAATTATATTGTTTGCAATAATCATCATATTATGGTCACCCTCTAAGCTAAAAGAAGAAAAAAATATTTTTTATTCAATTTCTCAAGCACATCCTTGGAAGACTTACAGTCACCCCCAACAACGCATTTACTCTTATGCAGCATCAACGCGCATTTACAGAGATGGAACGCAAAAAGTCACTTTGTGGCACGTGACCGGGATAATGTTGGCGAATTGTTGGTCCTTTAGTAAAATGTGGCAAAAGGGACTCTGCGACTCATTTGCGGGTTTATGATTTACAATTAACTTTGAGTGTTGTTTGGCAGGGTCGCGCTTTGATGTGTAGGATGACGCTCTAGTGTGAACGACCTCAGCGTTTTTGTTTTTTTTGTCGCTCTCTCTGTAACGCAAAAAAGGAAAGCATGTTCAATTCTCCCGGAGAGAATAAATTAAGTGCGTTGTTTTCATTGCAATCACGTGCGGGAACGTTGTGCGCTCAGGAAGGATGTTAGAAAAATTGCAATTACTCTTTCACATATTTTGTCACATGTACTTACTTCTTTTTTTTATTCCATTAGACTTTCTTTGGATGCGTAAATTGCTAAAAAATGAATTACCTAGAAAATTATGTTGATAGTTTTTTTTTTTGCTGCCCGCTACACAGGAAATGGATAAAAGTATTAAGGATATAATGGTTAGTGATGTCCTTAAGTCTGCATCATTTGTGCTATTGCCCATTGATTGTTGTCAAAGACAACAAATTGCCTGTACTAACTAGAAATAGTTCGAGTTGAAGAGAAGGTGACATCAGAGGGTGATGTAAAGGTCCATTCATAGCTCAGCGAACTGCGAATGCGAATAAACAAATATTCACAGATTTTGACATTTTATTCCCAGCAACTTTTTTATCTACTCGCAGCAATATGCAATTTCATTTGTCATTTATCTATGCAAAGAGAATAGTGAGCTTAAACTTATGCGAACCCTTGAATTAAACCCTTTGTGAAGTACGAATCAAATTCGACAGTTCGCAAGAAGCATTCGCTTATTCGTGGAAAATCAGCGAATTGTTAATTTCTTTGCAGAATTAAATCGAAATTCAAGTTTTTCTGCATAAAACGATGGAAAAGTTGATCTCCCTTCTTTGGGAATATGTTGGCCTATAAATGTGCTAAAAATGGTTTGTTCGCAGTTCGCCCATTCGCCGGTCACTGAGCTGTGAATGGACATTAATAAGTCGCTCTATGTCCGGAACAATCGCCAAGTATATCCTGGGCCTGTGTCTGATTGGAGGCGGCCTATTTTCTAAGGATAGTAATTGAGGGAGCTCTGTCCACTCAGTAACTAATCTAGAGTTGTATTTTCTAATGGAAATGATCATTTATTTTTTAGAGAAGTTGAAAATTCCCTTAACATCTTTTAAAGCAGATAGAGAGCTTAATAGCGAAGACCTATGAGTCTGTTCTTTCGACCATAAATTCGATTTATGGCTGAAGGAATGCTATTTTGAACTTCTTTTTCCAACCGAAAGTAAAAATCTTGATTCAGCCTTTTTAGAGTTTCTACAGATTTACGGTCTATGGGTAGGGTAAACGTATCCCTTTCTAACGTGGTATTCGCCAGCGAAGTGATCTGTGAGCAGCTATTACTGTCAGGATCTTCTCGTTTCCAAATGGTCAGCAGGAAAATGTCCCACCGAAATTTTCTCGTGAGGAATGTTATTCTCAGCCTTTAGGAAGACACACACCCAGGGTGCGAGAGGATGGACCAATCCCTTAACCCAGTCGACAATGAGCCGATTCCCACTCTATTTCCTTGAAACTCAAGTGTGCTACAGAAGGTCCTGTATGGTGGTGATTTTTTTTTTTATTATCTGGTAAAGTGTGCGGAAGATGGAATCGAAAATTCGTACCATCAAGGCGGAGATAAAATGATATTTTATGTTCCTTTGGCTGCAAAGTAATCTCGTTTGCTGCCACAAGGGGATTTCGCGCTTTCTCTAGCCTCTTCAGGAGAAACTCCATTATACAGAAGCCACTTGAAGCGTTTGCGGGCAGCTCTGGGTAGCTCAAAAGGAGCCAACGCAGGAACCTACCATACATTTTCTCTTTTCTTTCCTAAAATCCATAAAAAAAAAAGAAAGTTGTCAAACAAAAAATTACATCCGGTTGAAATGATAAACTCCTGTTACGATTGGGGCGAATATTGAAGATATAATTTTTTTTTTTTTCAATCTGGATAACGCTCGCAAAGGTTCGGATTACATCATATATAGACAGGACCACTTTAATATAAAAGAGCACTACTCACCCCTAATCGAATTTTATGTAATCGAACACATAGCGTATCGCCCATCATTTCCTTCACTGACCATTTCGTTGGGAATTAAGTGCCGTATATGTACACCACTAACTTAACCCTTTACTGTCACAGATAATATACATACATACTTACGTTACGTGGGTATGTGTATTTTTTGCAAAGAGATAGTCCGCTTGTGTCATGTCCTGTTTTAAAATACCAGATTTCGATTTCGGAACCCCCCAAATAGCACACAGATTTTCGGGATCACAGGGATGACTCACCGGTTATGGGTTGTCCTTTTTTTTTGATTTATAGATTATGTAGATAGAATTTCGTGTGTTTGTGTGTGTTTCGGCCAATTGTGTACCCTTTTCACTTGTGAAACGAAAAAGGGAATCCACTCTCATCTAAAATATAATTTGCAGTCATTCTGATTTCAGACGATGAAAATCGTGACATCAATATTCATCCCGAGGAGGACATCAAACGTCAGAGATTAGCATACAGTGGTGATCAATTATACTCGAATGTAAGATCCTAAAAGCAAAAAAAAAGAGCTTAAATTAGAACAAAATTTATGAATTTTTTTTTTTTCTAAGCAGATTTGGTCCGGTAAATGGTGCATCAAGGATGAACACAAGTTGCTCTCTGAGTTGGGTAGTGTCACAACAAATGGCGGCGCAGCCTATTATGATACACATAATGGATTTCCAACGTCAACTGGTTCCGAATCGATCCTATACGATAGTATAACGACAATTTCTCAGTCACAGAGTTCGCTGTATACGCCACCAATTGGAACATCAATTGGTAAGTCCTTGCAGTCGATTGTCTTATTGACAAAAAATGCTGCCACCCCGGGGAGGGTTTCTTTTTTCTGTTTTTTGTTTTATTATTTTTTTTCTTGGCTTTATTTATTATTTAAAAAAAAAAAAAAAAAATAGGCGGTGGTTCACTTACACCGTTAGCACCGATAAGCATGCAGGACATGAAACTTGGTACAGGAATCCTTGATCAATCCCTTTCACCATATCACACAGGTAAGTTTAAATTATGATGATTGATCTGCACAAAACCAAAAAAAAAAAAACAAGAAAACTGCACAAAAATTCTAAAACTCGAACAAAATCTAACGGTAACATTTTGTCAAACACATGAATTAGTTGTCGAAAATGGCCATTATGCGACAATTACAAATCTTGGAAACGTTGTTTCGCCTCACACGGAAAGTGTTGCTTCGCCAGGCTTACCAATAACAATTATAACATCTGACTCAGTACCATCGATGCAACAAAATGGTGGACTCTCTTCGAATCGAAACAATTCAACGACAAATAACACCAATCAATCGGATCAAAATGGCAGTGGCGGTGGCGGCGGAGGTGGTGGGGGAAGTAGCACTGATGCAACTTCTAGTGCAAATGCCGTAGATACCCATTCAACAACGAATCCAAATAATAATAATAACAGTCTAAGTGTCAATCCTAATGAAGGAGGAGTCTCAAATGTATCACCAAGTCAGCAGGATAACTCGTCATTGATTTTACTGCAACCTAGCAGTCATAGCGGTGGTGGTTATTCCTCGATGTTGCCAAGTTTTAGTCATTATTCGACAGGCAAGTTTTTATTATGATTTATGATTTATGTTTCTTCTGATGGGGCTTCACTTTGATAGTTTTACACATATTTAAGGTGGTGATGGTGGCACAAGCACGAATTTCTTTTTTTTTGTTGACAAATGTCCTGAAAAACCCATTTGACATTATACATATTTTATTTTTATATTTCAGGTTGTGGATCTGTGGTTCCGACTTCAGATTATGCGTATAGTCCAGCATATCCCCAGTATGGTGGCGCTTACGGGTCGTATGGATATAGCACAACTGGAGGACTCCTCAGTAAGTAAACAGTGAGTATTTAACATTAATACTTGCTGTGGAGTTTTTTTCTTTTGTTTTTATTTTAGCTGATTGATTATTATTTAATAGCTTATTTAACTTTGGCTTGAGTATTTTTTTTGTCTTTTAACGTGAGCGAATGGTTACAGAAAATTGTACTTGAATAAAGATCAATCCCCAAATTCGAGCTTAAAGTAAGCAGTACGATGGTCAAATCTGGATGGACTCAGGATGACCACGCCGGAGTTTCGCAAGAATGAATATTAATAGATTGAAATATCTAGCAAGTTATTTCTTTACAGCTGTTCATTTGGACAATCTGCAGTAGGCTATTGGCAGTGGAACTTTTAAATCCCCAAGTTGGCACTTCGGTGTTATGACATTAGCTCTTAACAAAATATACATACATATGTACATACATATATACCATATATATATCGCCAGCCTCTCTTGGCCTTCAGTTTCCTTAAATACACACCAAAATGAATGAGACGAAACAAAAATTATTAAAATTTTAAAATACCAGACCAACAATTTCTTCGCAAACTCAAAATAAGCACAATCGTTTGCTTATTTCTTATATTTATTCTCTACTTTTACTTCTAAATTCTTGTTTTTGCTCTACATGTATAATTTGCCTCTACTGCCTGCTGAGGTTTCAATAAAACACAGCAAAAATTGCGCGATATGTAGGCACAGCTTGTAACCCCAAGATATCCTGAGACTGGCCTTAAAACTTTTTATTCTGTGTCCTAAAACGTAGGTAAATCGTCGTTAAGTTTAATAATGCAAGGCGTTTACCATATCTATGTTTGGACATATGCTCTAGTACAATTTGGTCAAGCATAGAATATTTGGCTCAGAAACCGCATTGAAATTCTGTTTTTTTGACGCTGCTGGATGTCCAGGAGATAGGAAACTCAAGTGACTTTTGCTTGAGAGATATGTACATACATTGGTTTCTCAAAACCCTACATTAATATGTAAATTAAAAGTCCTAATAACTGAAAGTAAATAATTTTAATACCACCCTTATAACGAATTGCTTAACTATAAAAAGCACTAGGATACCACCGCAATTCTAGTACCAGATTTGTGTGTGTATTAAAAGTTGTGCTGTAGGCCATCTGTCGGTATGCTTTCTGTACAACAGATTGTGGAATGTGGTTGAAGAATATGCTATGTGTGTGCTATTTTATAACTTCTTTCTCAATTATATATCTGAATACTAGGTGTCGCTAATGTCATTTATGAATTTAGCAGACGAATGGTTGTTGGTTTTATATTTCGTATTATGGCTCGTATTCAAAATTGCGCACTATAATTATTGGAAACAGCATGGCGCCATCTATTGATGTACCTTGAAGTGGAATACAAATCCAATTGGTTTTGGAATCTGGCGAAAACTTTTGTTTTGTTTGTTGATGGAAACATTATTTGCTTATAAGTAATGTTTATTTACCAAATGTTGAGTGTATCCATAATATGGGCTTGTAAACAAAGATTTTAAGTTATATGGGTGGGTAGTGTGGATATATTTAAGGGTTTTCCGTGAAGCGTTTTCTACTTTTAAAATTTTGATTTAATCAATCTGTGAGTGAGATATCACTGATTTTTTTATTTACAAGGCCCGTGTACGTATGTCTTTCGCCATGGAATGCAACATCATTCAAATGTCTGCCGCGACTTTGCTGGGTGGCGCCCATCAGAAACGTCCAATGACATGGCTGTGTGGCAATGTCGTTGGTGTCCATATTGTCCAAGTGGGGCCAAAAGAAATTGATTATCATTAACCGATAGCGCTCGCCGTTGACGGTGAAGACCTGGCCAACGTCGTTCTCAAGTATGGATATGGAAGTATGGACCGATAATGCCCGTAGTCCAAAGGTCACACCAATCAGTGTTGACTTGAATATATCCATTACGTTGTGAATAGTTCCCTCGGAAGGACGACTATGGTGACCGTAAAATGGCATAATTATAAGCTGCGGCTGGTTGAATAGATAGTCCTCAGACTAAATCAACACCAAAATACTTGCCATGTCATGACTGTTTTTCTAACCTCACTTATAATAAGTTATCCCTCAAAGGGGAAATGGCCAATCCCTAATATAATATGCAGCACATTCACATATCTAAATGGGATAAGTTTCCTTACCAAAACCTTAAGATTTTGAACTAAGTTTTGCAAGCTTCTAAAGTGAAACCCCTACTCCCTCTAAATCCGGCCCCCTTAGATAATAGTTACATGACCAATACTTGAAAATTGTACAAGAGACGCCCTTTCTGGGCGGTCAAAACTATGATGCGCACACAAAAGTTAAACGGACTCTTAGCGTTGATAAATATACATCCCTGTTGTACTTTTCACCCACTATTTTCTGTAAAAAAAAATTTTATTCATGCCAGCGTATGTGTAAGCACATTTAAAAAAAAATAATACAATGTACCATCTAAAACTGCATTGAGCCAATAGAATTGAAAGATTTGATTATGTGCTAGGATTTTTTTAAACGAAACTCTAAGCACCCAAAAGTGTTTGCTTCACCTTCGAATAAGGCTTACATGCAATTCATATAGACTTTTTCTGTAACCATCTACTGTGTTAATGTTTATCTAACAGTTAAACAAAATACATCAAAGATTCGCAGTTTTTCGATTTTTATAATTTTTTTTTTATCCCATTCAGATACATCGTATTACTACGAAGGTGGACAAAATCAAACAACCGCCCTAAATCAGGATATGCGCTCACCATTAGCGGCAACACGTGCCAATTCATTGGCAAGTGCTGCGTCACCAACAGGTAGTGCATGCACAAAATCAGAACCATCTGATATATTTCTAGTTTAGTATTCGTGACATCAACTGAATATAGTATATAGAACTAAAAAAAAATATAATTTTTAAAATCCCTTAATTATTATTACAATAACAAGTTGATATTATATATATATATTCTAAGTGTAAAATATTTTAAATTAAACATGAATTATGTTTTAAGTAAGTCTTTCTTTTTTTAATTATAAACATAAGTTAGCTTCACCAGAAACTCAATTTAAAAAAGAATCGTATATATTAAGACAATCTAAATAAAATTAATAAAATTTAAAAAAAAAAAAAAAAACAACAATTAAATTCACAAATGAGATTAAAAGCAAAGAAAAAAAAAACGAGGGAACCATTTTTATTATTTTTTTATTTGTTTTATTCTAAATTATACTATTTATTTGAAAGCGAAATTTCCTAAAAATTCAGCCAAAGATTTCTTTTTTTTTTTTGTTGATCTGTAATCAGTGGAAATTAAATTTCCCTATACTTTCCTTACCTTTCTTAATTTATTTGTTTATCTATTTATTTATTTATTATTATTGTTTTTCTTTAAAAAAAAAAAAAGAAAATTTTTATTTAATTTGTCTCAAGAGAAAAGAAATCCAAATTTCTAAGAAAGAAACACTCTTGTTGACCCTTTTCTGAACTGATCAAGTGTCCACTTTGTTTAAGTCTCCAACCGATGGCTTGCGTTAGGCACTATTTGAAATTTCAGTAAGAGAATATAGTCCCTAAAAAAAACTTTTCATTTCAAACTTTAACTATTCCGGTACTTAAAACTATTCTTTTTGAGTTTGTGTGTTTTTTTGCACATATTTTTTTGACGAAAACTTTATCTAAAACAAAAACATACATACATATATAACGGTTTCTATGTTATAAATAAAAGTAATAATATAATTAAAATAAAATAAAACCTATAAATAAACAACGATAGTTTAAATACAAAATTTCGCAATTACTAAAGAGAATAACACACGAAAGGATTTAGTTCTCATATATTAGTACATTTTACTTATAATTAATTTTTAGATTTTGCTTTTGCTAAGGATTAAAAAATAAAAGAAAAATACTCAAGTTAACCCGAAAATACTACTAACCGCTACTACCTTGTAATTTTCATTTTTTTATTATATTATTTGGAAAATCTCATTGAAAACTATAAAAAAAAAAAAAAACATATTATAATTTTCTCATAACTTTTTTATTTCCTTAAGACTGATTTGTGCATGCAAAATATGAAGACTCTTACTTGCTCTTGTTAAATAAAACACTTTTTTTTTTTTTTTGTTATACGAGCACATCCTTTCGTGTGCTGTTTTATTAAAAATAAAAGGAATGAAATAATCTATAAGAACTTATAAAAAAGTGTGTTATGACCAAAGAAAGAAAAAAAAAAAGAAATAGATTTTCATTTGTACAATTACCTTAAGAATAAATAA